>JAVCKZ010081136.1:0-12676 GCA_034780755.1 Lepetodrilus elevatus
CCCGTGGACGTTACTTCTTATATAAGTCTATACAAAGTCAGTCATACTGCAACGGGTAATGCACGTAATCTAGTACATCTATCCATTATTCCGACTGCAAGCATAATCTGCGATGTCTCCTTTACAAAATGGCATAATACACATATTGTTATCACCTTTCTATATAGTGTTAATCAATTAATCTAAATGCCGAATAAATCGGTCTTGCCATACGACGAAAGGATTAGGCCCCTGCGCTTTTACCTGTGCAATGTTCGGAGTTTGGCGTGAGGCTCATTTTATCCCGAAGAACTCCAGCGGCTGATAACTCCAATCTGGCTTATTGCTTTTGTACCTCCAAATATATTTTTACCGCTGTAGGATAGGTAAAATTCAATAAAATACCGTAAAATCTCACATTTCCTCTACTTTCATGACTATGGGAGATAAGTATAAGCATTGAACACGGTCAAAGTAACCTTTCAGGACCACTGGCACAAATATGGGAACGTCGAGATAATTAATAAATAGTAATATAAATATTAAAATATTGGTAACTATATAGTGAAATACTAGTATGTGGAATAATATAACTGGTGGTATAAAGTACTTGTGTAGTAAAATATATGTATTTATTTTCAGGTAAAACCGTGCTAGACCACTACTAGTATATTAGTCAACCATAATATGTGATATTATGCCTTTAAAATAATTACTAGTATGTTCAATATGCATGTACCGTCTAACCTTTACAGTTAAAAAAACAGTAAGCCACACATATGCCCATTTTCTACAGATGGATCATATAACGATAATTAATATAGAGCTGTAATGTGTATGGCTGTATTCGATTAACTACTCCATGCCCCGAGATTACGAAACTTTCCCCATACTCTACTCAGTACTCTACTCATAAAACGTCATGTGACGTCATAGCCCTACTCACAGGAGTACGTTTTTGTGCTCAGATTATGACGTCACATGACGTTTTATGAACAACATTTTGAGTTGAGTACGAAATCGTACTCAGAACGTTTCGTAATCTCGGCCCCAGTGGTCCCAGTGTTAGGTCATGAAGCGTGCGCAGTGAATAGCCCACTTGAATCGAACGGCTGGATCATGGAGTAGGCTAAATACCAAGTGAAATTATTTTATAAAATTAAAATTAATAATTAATTAAATTGCATTCTCACGCTATATTGTCAACATGTTAAACATAGGCTATATGGCCTACATATTCTGTTAATGCACCCGTGCTTTCGTTTACTTCTGCTCAAGTGAGGAGTATAACTCCTGACCTCTCTCGGGTGGTAATTCCATCACTCGAGTGACAATCTATGGTTGATCAAGTCGTGAATAAAATATGTTGACGCTGGTCATGAGTTGCGGTTGTTCTTTAGAAAGAGAACCTGGAATTACCTCATGATTGATCGAACACCGACGATGTTGCACAAATAAACTACAACATAGATTATCTACACTTTCCATTTTCTTGTTAACGGAAAGTACATTTAATTTACATGTACATGTTACGGTAATCGGCTGGTAATGGAATTGTTTGTTGATAAAATAAGTCTGACCTGCAACCTCGATTGACAGGCAAATCTGAAAAGGAAAACAAAGGAATATTAATTGAGACAAAAACTCTGTCTGAACCAAATGGTGTGTATATTTTTGCAGTACTATTTTTTATTTTTTTGTGTGTGTGTGTATTGGCGTTTGAAGGCATAATATCACGCTTGTATGTCAAGTGAATGTCAAGTCGCTTTCTAGAATCTTTCACTAATATACTCCCCAAAAATAAACGCATAGGTGAACTCGTTTTTTATAGTATCATTATTTTAACGGAGTAGGTTGAAATGGTGTTTAGTTTGTCAAATGTTGTTGTCTTTTAGTTTGAGAATGTATTCCTGTGACTAAACGCACCAGTTGATTGACTTTTGGAAGGTTTAATTCGTGAACGAAAATATACTCCTGCAAATATAGTCGAGAGAAAACTGCAAACACTATACATGTGAAAATCAGGTAATTGATGAGTGGTTCCGTTGGGTATAGAACGGTGTTAATCGTTTAGCAAAACATTCAGTTGTTTGAGATATGAGCGGATTCAGATCTGCCAAGACTGTACCAATAATTATACCCGAAACATTGTGAACATTAATTTCACTCGGGACATTTTCCGTAATCAATCGTATCTCGTGGGTTATTCTCTAATTATTCAACATACGTGGTGGATTTCTACTGTGTAATAACTTTTCGATAATCAACAGTGTGGATTTTGTCAAAAGTGTTATTCGACGATTGTGACGTCGTCGCCAGACAATGATTTTAACGTATACATTAAAAAATAATTTATTCCAATAAATAATACACATTAAGTTATACGTCTGCCAAAGAATACTGGTGTTGCCAAGCTTTTTACCGTCAGTATATCAGGACACATATACCGGTAATTGTATCTTTGTTGATCTACCGTACATACACAGCTGATACTTGTAGGTCTACAATAGTTGAGTAACCCTAATAATCAAGTGACCCTATTAACTGGTTTAATATTAGTTACATCAAGTCATTCTGTGGATCGTAAAATCTCACTACCCAGGAAATATTTTCATATGTACATGTATATATATCCACAACAACTTGGTTCAAAGTTTTCTTGAAAAAATTATCATTTTATGGATATATTAATTCAATTTCACATTCTTTGCGTTCAGTACTGCATGTTTGATTGTGCATTTGTCATTTTGCATGTTCCAACAGATAATCATATTCTTCCAAAATTCTAGATTTTCCAATGCATAGTCCTACTCATCCTCAAAATATACCATATCCGTTCTGCCACCACTGTCATGACATACTTATACTTCTACTAATAAATTACGGGCTGGCAGATGTTTTATGGGGAAGCTTTCTACCAGATGTGATGAATCCGTTGCCATTTCTCTTCCTATGTGTCTGCAAGATCTTGAAGAATACAAATTAGTCGCTAAATTGAGCCCTGGAGCCTGAAGATGTTTGGAAATTCTTCATGTAAAAAATATTATGCGAAATTTACATTACATGCCCAAAAAAGCTACAGGCCCTTAATTTTGTTTGAGTATAGCAAGAACCATGAGTCACGTCTTCTGCATAGGAACAATATTTAATAATATCAATTACCCGGTAGTCAATTATTCCCCATGAAAATTAGTACATGTATCTGGTTTGTTCATTGTTCCAATTTTGGTATTTGATACATGTATTAACTGTTTGCCAAACAATTAATTAATTGGAATGGTCGCTTCAATCATATAAATTAACTAAAATATGTTAAAATTAAAATTAAACTAAAATCGTGACCCCCCCAAAAAAGGTCCAAAATGCCCATTTAATGCAACCTCAAATCAGAAAAATACCCAAACATTTTAAGCCCATAAAAAGAGCACCATATTTATACAGATAACAAGAACACAAACAGTTAGGCACTGGTTTTATTTTGATATCAATATATACAAGACAGTATAGTCAGTACAGGTAGAACAACTTCTTATATTGTTTGTATAGACATTGCTATATTTATTTTTCTACTTACTGCAGAATACAAACCAAGCTAAATGAATAGAGATAAACATTGAAGTATTCCATTATTATTTGTTTACAAAGATAATGGTTTACTTGCATAAGCTGTCAGGCAAGACATTATGAACATGTGTTCTCAAGCATACAACCAGTATTCATATATAATTCTGTTGGAGAAAATGAGTAATTGTACCACTTCCTTTAAATATTTATAAAAATATATAACTAAACTCCAAAGAGAAAATAATAGTCATAACCTATGAATAAATGTCTTGTTAACATATCTAATGCTGAGGCATAAAGAGAACTATATTAAAATATTACCGTATCAGCAAACACTACAGAAACATCAATGAGACAAACCTTTCATTACAATTGTTATGTCTGAATAAATTTAATTATATTACCGTAAACATTTACGTTCTGCTGTAATTAATGGCAAAGGTTGTCATGACATACATAATGTCCAATAGATTTCAAAGGACGATAGCGATACCTCTGCTGACATGAGGCAACTTTACTCAGTGAACAAATAGGTCTGGACAGATTTCCACTTTGATAAGTTAGCATACTCCTCATGCTTGAAGGTATAACGTACTCAACTGGACCCATTTGCACTGTGTTGGTCCGAGAGTTGGGACGTAACACGTCTACTGGCATTTTATCCCTGTAATGCTGTCATATACTATTGTCTCTATTCGATAACATTTAAACTTTTTTGTCAATTTTGCTGACAAAAATATGTAGCCAGGTTAAATTGATTGATTGATTGAATTAATGTTTTACGTCGCGGCGGGAATATCTCCCCATGATTATATCCTTTGGCCTCATAAATACGAAAAATCAGGGAAATAATTTGAATTTTCCAAGACTAAATAGACGACGACTACGGTTCATGTGTGTATGCTAGATTTATTCAGTTTCCATTACCCATAGATATATAAAATGGTAATCATATTATACGAATACTTACATACCGTATGGATTCATTTTACATGTTTGTTCAACAAACCCTAGTACCGGTAATGCATAGAACAGTCTGCACAGGGATAGAAGATTAATGGAGAAAAAAAACAATAATTAACAGTTCTGTTTGTTCAGAATATGTGAGACATGACAGCTGCTGAAGAACGACTAACCAGGGCTCTGGACTAAAATATGCCTGACGTTCAGGGGCAAGTGAAATTGCACTGCAGGCAACCTACATTTTCACATTTTGCACCTTTGATGCCTATGTTACTTGCCATGACTTGCTCTGCGGGCAAGTAACTCAGAATGTTAGTCTAGAGCCCTGCTAACACTTCATCAAAGAAAATAATACATTTCCAATAAATGATAAACAATATATCTTTAAATATATTACTAAATGCAATGAATAGGATCGAGGTGTATCGATGGAATAAAAATCTACCCATGGCCGTTTCCAGAAATTGTGGTACAGTAAATAGAAACAGCAAAAGAAAATTCAGGCATAATCAATTAACACGTGCGTAGATGTTGTTGCATTAACCCTCTCCCTGCTGGATTAGGCATTGGCACTGCGCTTTAGGGCTTCTGGGATTGCCTCCCGCATGGAGAGGGTTAATGTGGATTAAATTAATCCAGTGCCAGAGGACTTGAGCAAAGCCGCTAAGCACCCTAGACTATGAAAGAGTCGTAGGGATGGGATATGGAAGTACTTGTGCCGTTAAAACAATTTTAATACTCAAATTTATAATGAAAATCTTCAAAAATAACAAGCTCTGAAAATATCTTTAATACTTCATTACATGTATAGTTTTTTAAAAGATAGGGTTACAGTACAGCTATTCTCCATGGCAAGAATATATACCTGAAGATATGATATGCCTGAAACATAATAATCTTATAAATAAAGATAGAAATTAAATGATCTTTTTTTAAAGTCCCTGAATGTCTCTGAAAAATAGCAGAATATACATGGTAAAAAGACAAGATAGTTTTAGCACTTTAAACATGTTTTGGTGACTTAAGACAGGGAGTGTATAGACTTTCAATGGAAGCTCAGATGACACACTAGTTGAATTGTCCACCTATTCAGAACTTCAGTGATATAATGATGAGTTTATTATCAGTAGCAGTGTCTTCAACAGTAGTTCTATGAAGCTCGGAACGTTCTTCCTCTGAAACACAAAACGTTAACAAGTGAATAATTTAGTTTTCTTCAAAATGTGCATATTTTGTTTCCAGACCAATACTACATTAATTCAAAATTAACTTTTGAATAAATATCACAAAATAGAGCATTTTTTATTTAAATCTTTTTTTTTATTTAATAGGAAATATTCATAAAATGGAGATATATTTTGATAATTATATACATACGACATTGTTTTCTTTTCCTTCTCTTTATTCTCTGGCCTAGCTCTGTTCAATACTTTCAGAAAGTCTGTCGTCTTCGCCCTCATTCGTTGATGAATGTATGCCTGTGTAAAAATTAATTCCAAGACATGAGTGAGTGCGACATTGTTTTACATCTCAGCAGAAATCTTTCACCTATTTGCAACAATTACACAAATAACCCTAATAAAACAATTACAAAAGTAAACCTAATGAAATCAGTATTACTAAACTTTCACCCATACACAATTACAAAAAGTGAAGAATAGACAGAATGTAAACAGCATAGTTAATGTTTTGATTTTGCATATACAATCAGTTAAATCTCTGTAAAAAGAAAAATTATGCAAAATTTTAATGAGCGATATAAAAAGCTATTGCATGAATACATTAACAATGTCAATATGCTAACATACCTTAGAACACTTTATATGATAATGTAGGTAATCCCTAAGAGTGTGAATTAAGTTGATGGTGTTGTCTCGGGCCTTCTTGTTCGTGTGTCGGGGGAACAGCACTGAAAACATAAACAAGACGGTCAGAAAGGAAATGTGAAAGTTTTCTCCACACTGGAGGTCAAAGGGCAAGGTTACAATGAAATATAGTTTGGCATGAAATGCATTGACACCCCTATTTCGTAGATTATCTCTGTAAATACTTCATGGTTTGACAAACAAACAAAATTCTTATTTTGTCTGCCCTAACCAGAATTAAAAAAGTAAAAATGTTGCACCATTAATACAAATTCTGTTTATATAATGATCACCACATATTATAGTTTGTCATGAAATGCATTGACCCCACTATTTCGTAGATAATCTCGGTAAATACTTCATGGAATCAAAAACAAACAAAAAATCCATTTTCTAATTTCATTCTATCTAACCAAAATTAAAACATTTAAAATATTGCACCAGTAATAAAAAAATATGTTTGTATAACAATCACCAAATATTTTGACTACCGGTAAGTATTATTTTATGCAGAGGGACTACGTTCGAAAGAAGAAACGGGTAAAAAGGTTTGATTTGCACGTGCTGATGCTCTTCTTCACATATCCGAACGTGCAAATTCAGCCTATTTGTCTATTCAAACGTTCTACCACTGCGCTCCCACCCCTGGACAAATAAATCACAAGATTGGTAAATTGCCATGTCAGAGTAGTGGAGAATACCATGCGCTACAGATAATGAGGATTGATTTGTCCACGACACTGACCGAATGTGATGTATCCTATGTTGTCCCCGACCATAGCGCCCGTGTTCACCAGCTCCTGAGGCGGCTCCTTGTGGCTGAACAGAACCTGTGGAGCCTGCTGGTACTTCCTGCGGCCCTCCTTGAACTCCTGAAATACAGTCCTTAATGTCATCACAGTGTTCCTGTTTAAAGGGAGTCTGGGGGTCATCTGAAAAGCTTTAATGTTAATGGTATCTGTGTGACTGCCTGCAAATTACAGATTTCACATTGGGTCTATGGAGAATATCAGTGGTGCGTTCAAAGACACAATGGCTTGCAAGCAGCTTACCAAACTAGCCACTGTCTCAAGAGTCGTATGAACTGTACATGGGACAGGGAACCAGTTTAGCTAAGTGGCTTACTCACTCCGATCTAGAGCTCAACAAAATATAATAGTAATAAATCAGGGATACAAATTAACAGTAGTATTATGTAGTGAAAAGTAATGTAGGCTAAATGCACCACTGGTCAGATCAAGTAGCAACAACAAACAAACCTGCATGAAGACTTTGCCTATGACAATGTCGTCATCATCCTTGAATATTGTGCTGAAGATGACGGTAACTCTGTCTTTCTTTGCTTCAACATACCTGAAACAGAACAAACATATATTGTTTTCAGTAAATCATGTTGTGTCCAAAACAGTTATATAAATAATATGCATAATGTTTAGTAAGCAGGGGCAGGATGTGTTAAAAGGTGCATTCTGTGGTTTCATTTTATAATTGGCATTTAGATCCGCTTTCAGGATTCTTTCACTAATGTTAATTAAATTGAATTACATTGTTTCGTCATCTCGGTACTGTATGACCGCTCTCTTCTTTTCCTCGTCTCCTTGTTCCTGGGACTCAAAGTATTTTTCAAAGACGGATGCGAAACAGTTCCGCTTGAGTAATCCTGCTCGTTTCACCTGTTCTGCGTGGTCCTCTGGAATGTTTTCTAGGTCGTACACGATCGACACATTGTAACCTGCAGGAAAAGAAAAGACGACATTACATTTGCATTATCAAAGTTGATGTTACGGATGATTTAAGGAGATTTTGTGAGATTCTCCAAATGTGCCATGGATGTTAATAAGGGTAGGTAACTGTGTTATTTCTGGAAAAGACTTGTGTATACAGCCAAACATTGCAAGGTCGTACATGCTGGTACTGATAGACTAAGGATGATAACTGTTTTGCCATGGTGCAAACAACATATACTGGCGTCAGAAAAACATGATGCTGGGCTCCTGGGAGTGGATTTTAACCCGGGGCCTTTTAAAAAATATTACGCAAATACTCAAACGTTGGTAGTATAATAAACTAACCTGATTCTGCGTCGGTCAAATAATTCTTATATTCTCTCTTTATCAACTGCAAAGAAAAATATTCAATTCAACAATATAGGCTACATCTAGTAATATTATTCTCAATAAAAACTTATTGAATCAATGTACATCAAATATATAATCTGACAATTTGTCTGTACACAACAGCTATAATTGAAAAAATAAAACACAGATACTGGAGGAAACAAAGGTAGTGTTAAGTCCACCACAATCGAGAATAAGTTACTTAAGGAAACTGTCATGCAGTGAAATTTTGCTAAGTATCTTGTCATTTTTGCATGATAAATCTTGCCACAAATTACAACTTAGTCTTGTGTCAGACACACAACAAGTGTTTAGAAAGTTGTCATTCAATGTACTTGTGTGTGCAGTGACAATGAAATTAGTGTCAGATCTCACCGAATCAGCTCCATGCTCTTGTAAATCTTTGTAGAACTTCATTGAGATACTAATCTGTAAGAAATATAAAGGTTACAAAGTTGATATACAGGAGTAGAAATAATAAAAATACCAACAATAACAATGACAGCAAGAATAATGATAATAATTATCACCAAATATACCCAAAATATTCCAAGTAATTGAAATATGCCATAGTTCACATATAATTGCACATTTTGGAGTTCTGTCAACCAAGCCTTAAATACTACAGTAACAGCTAGCAAAATATATCTTTATTTCATATACCAGTATTTATTGTTAACTATAATTTGAACAAGATGAGGGCACACCTACCATAATCTTCGTTTTTTCGCCATTTGGATTGGATATGTGGTACAGAACCCCATCAAAATCTGAAGAACAGAACAGATAATAACAATGGAATGATTTGTTAACATTGCACAAATACAGATGTTAAATATATATAATGAATGATCATCATGATCGTAGTTGTCAGATTTTCACATTAATTATTTTAGTATGTAAACGGGTTAATTAATGTTAAATCTGTTAATGTTACCCGCTATTGTAATATCCACATTGTCTGGTTTTCCTCTGAAAAACAAAACAAAATATTATCAACTTATGCATCATATTTGAAATGGAATATATTAACGTTACTTTCTATTCTAAATGTCATTTGTACCGTAATCTTGAACAACTATTTAAAGTTTTATTTCAGGCTCAGCTCAAGTTTGGTTTACAAATTCCCAAATAAAATTTAAGTTCAGTACAAAATCATGGTACGGACAGATCAAAGATGCAAAACTGCATTGCTATGGTACACCACATGTACATGCCGCACATCCTATCACGATCGCATAAGGAAACTATCACAAACATTGATGCTTCTATCGATTGATGAAAAGACAGTGCAGATTTAGATATGTGTTCATGAGCTCTGATACTTGTATTGTTAACCCTCCTAGTGCTGGAGGCAACCATAGATCATTATTAGATGCCCTAAAGAGAACCTTCTCCCTTCTCAATAAAATCAAAGTGTTCTGTTTCTGCATGTGATTGGGCAAGTTAACTCGCCTTCAGCAGGGAGAGGGTTAACCCAGCAGGTAAAGGATACATATTATATTAATAACAAATAAAAGCAACCTAGTCATTTAATTGTGCTAATTTGATAGAATAGTTTGAAATACATATAGTCCACCCACAATTAACGTGAGTAATGAACTGCTTAAGGGTTCAAACTTTTCATCAGAGTGCAGGAAGGAAATGACTCATGTCATACCAAAACTTCAAATACACATGCAACTGTTATTTATAAATATACCCAACTAATTGTTTTACATTGCCGATTCCATAACTTCGATACCATATCATAAAATATTAACAATAATTACTTAACTTAAAGCAAAATGCACATTACATCCGATTACTTTTAAATAGGGGCGTAACTTTCGTGTCACTGGTATCGAATTTAGACAGTTCACAACCGATTAGCCTTCAGGCATTTCCATATTATTGTCGCGTTTTAATTACAATTGCGATTATAATTAACCCTGAATACATGTTTATGCAATTATATAGTGACACGTCTAACCACATGCATACACACAACTTTATAAGTTCCAATAATATGCCTAGTTTCGTTGATTATGTAAAATATTGACATGCGGAAGTGGATTCGACGGGACGGGCACTACTGCCTGCCAGACAAGCCGGTATCGACTCGTTGTCGACATTTTAACGCCATGACACACGCTTACCCTTCTAACAC
This sequence comes from Lepetodrilus elevatus, assembly GCA_034780755.1. Taxonomy (NCBI): domain Eukaryota; kingdom Metazoa; phylum Mollusca; class Gastropoda; order Lepetellida; family Lepetodrilidae; genus Lepetodrilus; species Lepetodrilus elevatus. Next base: position 10,638 of record JAVCKZ010081136.1, read on the forward strand.
ATTTTTGAATTTTGTTCCTAGTATATCTTCGACTATTCTATTGCTTATTTCGAGTAAAATCATTGCAACCGACGAAGTTGAGACTTGTTTTCACAGCCTCACTCGTGTTCGTAAAAGGAAGTCGAGGAAGTAACAGCAAAAGATGGCGGAGAATCAGCGAATATGATTGGATGACATGTATGCACGTGATCTGATTAAACCGGGATCGAATCCAGTGGACACAGGATTCGTCTTATTTTTGTTTTTCACTTGAATCTAAAGTTATTATTATTATTTTGTTTATTATTTATTATATTTTATTATTATTATTTTTAATTAAATATTTAGTAATGGATGATTTGGAGAAAAAAACACATCCCAAAATGTTGCTAAACAGAATGTTGACTGGTAATTATCGACACACTAAAATTTAATTTAATTCAATATTACAAACTTGGAAAACCATATTATTATTTTAAAAGGAACTAACATATAGTTAGCTATAATAACCGTATAATATTATGTCACATTACTTCATCACAAGCATACGACATTATTCAAAAGCGCGTAAGACATTTTAGGGCGGTTTTGAAAACAATACATGGCCTTAAAATGCGATTTCCTGGCATTCTAGAATACATATTTCTTGTGGGGAAAAAAAGTAACTGTAAAGGCGTCATATAATAATAGGCATCAAAATAATTGCTAGTAGCTATACTGGTATAGATATATCTGACTATCCTACTATTATTCAAAAGCGCGTAACCTGACATTTTAGGATGTGTTTGAAAATAATACATGGCCTTAAATGCGAATTAAAGAAATTAAAGAAAAGGCTATATATGACCATTGTGGAACACACCCCACAGGCACACACACACCCATGCTCCCCATGCAAATTACTAAAGTGCACGTGCTCCTTTAAAAGACACAAACTAATGTATTTACAACAACAAAATACACACACACACGCACAATGCAATCTAATATATAAATGGTTACCTGATTGGAATGCTTGAATTATATAGTAATATTTCACATAGTTGAATGAATTATATGTCTTACATAATAGCATTGTATGCAAATTCAACATTTATAATATTGATCAATATACATGTTTATTTTTTAAGTCCTCGGCGCTAGTTTGCCCCCACATTGATGCGAAGACACATTTACTAGTAATCATGAAATGTGCCGAAATGTAAAAGTCTGTCTAGCTCGCTTTGAACCCACCTAAATATATGTAATAGAACTGCTAATGAGTAATTATTACTGGATATAAACAATTTCAATATCCAAAGTTACCTTTGCATTCAGGCCTCCATGGCGGTACAAGGCCGTCGGAAGCGGGTATGCCAGTCATGCCATGGCATGATCAATATTTCTCAGCATTTTATTTTTTTAATTCTTTTTTAAAAACGCTTTCAATATGCTTGAATTCATATCACAGTATACGGCTTGACGGAAAATCAAGTTCCAGGAACATGTCTTGATGCAAAGAAAATCTTATCTCTAGGCCTACCTGTATTTCAAAATGTATGGAAGCCGCCTTTAGATCCTATAGGTAGCTTAGGTATCTGATCTTATCGCTTTTCATTACACCTACATTTCAAAATTTCCGATCATAAAACTTGGGTACTAGAAGATGTCAATATTTTTGCCGATGCAAGGAAATCGCATTTTATCCTAACAACATTTCGATTTTTCGGGGCGCATACCACCTAACTAGCTATATAATAATAAATTAGTAAAATAGTAAACGTGGCATTTTCTAGCTACAGAACTGCAGCTAACGACGTAACTAGATACCAAGATACTAGATACCAAGAAATTGCACTTTGTTATGCCTACATTTCGAAAATTTAGATCACTTTACCCTACTCATAGGCAAAGCGTATCAATAATTATTAATGTTGTAAATTGTACACTTATTTTGACAATACTAGCAAATATATGGTTAATTCGATAAATTGGTATTAAATATGTGTTCTTCCGACTGAAATGTCAGCAGGTTGGTCCGATTCATAAACAGACATTTCATTGATTAATTAAAACTATGA
>JAVCKZ010081147.1:0-12676 GCA_034780755.1 Lepetodrilus elevatus
CTCGTGACTTACTACATTAATATCACTCGTGAAAGATAATCGGTAATCTCTCGTACCTCGTGGGTTATTGTCTATATCATCGAGAGGTATGATAGCGTTACCATGATGTGGAATCAGCAATTAGACAGTAGTCATATACGTGTAGCTAACTTCACGGTATGACCTTTTGATTCCATGTTTCACATGCAAATACCGTCAGATCATTTGATTCCATTTTAGTGTCCTATTACGTGTTCGGCCTAGGACACTTAAGGCAGCGGCTAAAACATAAACCAGGACACCCGAGGTGAAAGTGTCCTGTCAGTGTCCTATCTGATCCTGTTGGGGTAAAAGGACAGCTAACTATTTTTGCCGTGAATATCTTGTATATCCACAGGTTATCTTAGTTATAACAAAAATGCGGTTCCGTGAAATATGAAACATGTTAGATTTTCATAACGAATACAATGCGTGAGTAATGAGTATGGTTGTCATCCTCGGAATCCAAACCATTGTGACTACTTGACAAAGTGTAAATAGACATATTGGTCTGTATTTCGAGGATGAAGTAGTATAGAAACACTAGTATTCACTTCTAATAAACATACTGGCGATCCATGTGGTTTATCCTAATAATATTTACGCTACATCGTCTCAGCAAAATTCTAGTATGAAATTGTTTGTGATGGTGTTCTCACTTTGCTTCCAGTACCAGAGCAAACATCCCAGCAGCCAATGGGGCCGAGGCGGAAGTTCCGGAATGTTGACGTGTACATTTATTATGCAGATCTGTTGACACCTACATCAGTGAGAAATACATAAAAACAGCCATGCTGCGGACACCATTCTAAGTTATTTCATGATGGTAAAACTTCCATAGAAATATTGCCGGGCATATATGTTTTTCGTTGTCATGGGTTAACATCGACTCCTAATTCTATTTATGTCCGTATCGGCTAATATATAACAAGGTAAAAGGAATCTGTTTTAATTAATTGTCAGTAGTTCGAATCGACGGAACGTGTATAAATGTAGAAAACTGGACACATCACTTCTACATTTACAAGCATACAGTAGTAAGAGCATTGCATGTGCACTACGGGGCAAGTTTCTTTGCACTCACAATCCAGTAACTCGGGTTCGAATCCCAGGATCGGCAGGGTCCTCGGTCAGACGTACATCGCATGGCTTCAGTATACCAACATGTTACTTCCAGCGCCTTCACGAAGGAATAGTGAACACTTCTATTTGTATAGTTGTAGATTAGATTTAACGTAACAACTGCACCTTCACCGTCCTCAAAACATAGGTCACTATGACTACACCTAACTTCCGTCAATTTGAGGGGAGGTTTACTGTAGTCATAATAGCCAGCGTCTCGAGGAAGCACCCTCAGTACAGGAAGTTATTAGGCTACTGCGACTGTCTGTCTGTCTGTCTGTCTGTCTGTCTGCAACTTACGACTTTCCTATCCATGAAACTTCCACTGGAGTACGTGGTGGCCATAGTGGATGCGCACCTCTCTCCGTACCACGGCTTCCGGTACGCCTCAGACATGCTGCTGATGGACAGCGTGTAGATACTTCCGGTGTAGCCGTCGCACTCACAGTTGTCCCAATGGTTGCCGCCGTTCCCTGACGCCCAGACATACAGCACGCCCTTACCTCCCCTTCCCTGGAATTGACAACAGGTTAATAGGTCAAGAGGTCAACAGCTACTGGACCTGCAGGGTCGACACTCAGAACATTTCAAATGATGGTTCAGTGTGTCCGTGGATTAATTTTTGGAGGGAGGCGCAATGATTTGAAGATGGCTGAAATGCCTTTCCTGCAGATAATACCAATATTAATCTGGAAGCAGCCCATGAAAGCATGTCGCTAGATAGACAACAACAACAACAATAATAGTAATAATAATAATGATAATAATTGTAATAATAATAATAATAATAATAATAATAATAATAATGATAATAATTGTAATAATAATAATAATAATAATAATAATAATAATAATAATAATGATAATAATAATAATGATAATAATTGTAATAATAATAATAATAATAATAATAATAATAATGATAATACTTGTAATAATAATAATAACATAGATACATGTATAGTTAAAGTATACAATTAAAACTATACAAGTTGATTTACTAAATAGTCAAGCATGGATCCACTGCTAGCACTGAGAGCTAGGTCAATAACGGATATCGAGCCACCAATAACACGTTATCATCCTCTGATTTCTATACGCAAAATTAAAGCGCTATCTTCTTATTCCTCACATCCCATTTCATATTTTGATATTTATTTGATTTCTTTTTACTTTGGGAAGAAGGTAATACGTCATCAACATATACACATCACCAGATACATATACACATCACCAGATACATATACACATCACCAGATTTCGCCTTATTCCTGGTGGTACCTCTTTGATGCCGTCCTCGAAGGCTTGCTTGCACATCCGGCCCGGGCCATCCACCGTGTGGCCGTCGTCGTTAGGCCCCCAGGAGGCGCTGTAGATGTCCACGTACTTGTGGTTGAACTTGATGGCTTCCGCTTCCAATCTGTCTGTCATTGGTCCGTCCAACATCCGCACTCCTACACGGTCCAGGGTATCCGTTCACAATTTGTTTTTATTTCTCTTCACTCATTCTCATTAATGACATCTCATTAATTCAAACAATGACACCCATATTCCAAAAGTATACAACACATTATTATATGTGGCTATTTGCGCAAATATAGCTACTAGTAAACGTTTATAAAAAGGTACAGCATATTCCATCACATACAAGAATTCCATACTTTGTCAATTTCACCCAGCACAGATAGTGTTAAGATGAGCCCGTTTAATTATTGGTTTGTTATGACCATGGAACAAATACGCCCAATCCTACAAGCGTCCAGCAAAAGTAGATCAACCAAATGCTAATGTAAAGCTAAATGATGATATTAGTACAAACAAGATGGACAAACCTCCAATTTTGGCGTTATATGCAATGCCAACTCCACATATCTTGTTGTTAGCAGCCATGGCGACTTCTCCTGCGCATCTGGTACCATGTCTGGCGGACACAACACGATATTATCATGATTTAATAACAGTAGTATCGAAAATAATGACTGAATCAAACTATCGTGTGTAAAGCAAACTAACAGTCGATCTAAGACGGTATATACGAATATGGCGCTTTCCGTTATTAGGTAGGCGACACCCATGGTCGTCAATAAAACATTTGATACTCACGCCATGTTAAGTGCAGAATTCCCTACCAATGTCCTATGTACATTCGTGTTCACAATGAAATGACGGACGGGTCAGTCTATATTTAGAACAAAACACTGACAAAAAACTGACATTGCTAGATTTAGAACAGAGAGATGCAACTTCATAGTAGACTTTCCCCACTAATATTTCCCCCAAATAGTTAGCAATTTTATATATAAAAAAAAGGCATTTTAAAATTGTAAAATTGTGTGGAAACATATCTTGTCACTTGAACTATTAAGGTTCTTGTGATAGCATAGACGAGGGATTTATCGCCGCTACAATCAGTGGCGACAACAACAGACTTGTCGTTGCGAATTTCGCTTTTGGTGTGCACACAGTATAGATACATGATAAGGTTATTTCTCAGAACGTAAATCGCCGGGTTTGTCGCAGCGAATTTCACCTCCTGTGTGCAAGGCTAAGCAAGGACCTTTAAATAATGTTAAACTCACTTGTTGTTATTGGTAATGTCATATTTTGGAAAGGGGTCATCGTCATCGCCGTTCAAGTCAGTGCTCGCCTTAGGATCCTGTACATTAGAATGGCTACGTTGGATGAACATTATTTCTATGAATAAAAGGTCCATCGTCAAAAGCCACCTCATGTGCATAATGCTACTGTGTATACATTTTACTAGTAGGCTATTCAAGTGTGAATGGATACATGTTCGCTCAGTTAAGTAATCCGTACACCGGAAGTATGCCATGCACATTACCATCTGCCGGGTACCCATTTACTGCTACATAGAGATGAGTTTTTGTTTGCATTTTAAAGTCACTTGCCTAACATAACACAATTCTACAAGACACTCCATTTTCCTATTCCAGAAAAATATAATGTAGGGAATTGTACCAACACTAGAGATTCTTCTTGTACATGCAACGCACCGGAGGCCGTTACGCTTAGGGTTAGGATCAGTGTTAGTGTTAGTGTTAGTGTTAGTGTTATGGCTAGTGTTAGTGTTAGTGTTAGGGTTAGTGTCATGGTTAGGCACATAGTCATATATGTCCATCTAATACATTTCAGTGACGGATAAGACATTGATAGAATCAAGAGAAATACTATTTATGTTAGCAATTCACCAAGACATGAAAGTAACCGTTGAGCTCACTTACATAATTGTTTTTCAAATCATCATGAGTGTATTCGATACCTGTAAGGACAATAACGTGAAGACTGAGACATGTTTCGTAAACTTGCATCAAATAACCTGCTGAATTTCAATACTGAACAAATCTCATCTAGAAATATACAGTATATATTGAGTAATAGAATTCATTAGAAGCTCAGACTGCACTACTTTTCACAGTGCGACGGAAGTCCCTCCGCCAACAAATGTAGTAAGTGTATGCAGTAAATGTACTACTTTCAACTATCGGTTTACGCCCCGTATTGCTTTGTAGGAAAACTCAAAGCATAACACGAATATACTAGAGATTTTCTGCTGTTTTCCTACGAACCCGTTCAACAGGCCACTACGTTGTAGAAAAGTAGCGTAGTGAAATGTAGAGCAGCCTGAACGCACCCCTGGAACCGGTCGCTTACTTGAGGACTTACCGTCATCCAGAATAGTGACGACCACGCCCCTTCCGGTGTAATTCATGTTCCAGACGGACATGACATGAAGGAATACATTGTGGGGGTCATCGTCACCTTTCCCTTGGTCATCACGCTAGGAAGACAGAATATCTAAAACATTTAATCCCTCTGGACATGTGCTATAACTAGCTACATGTATAATATGACGGCGGGAATTAATGTAATGTTAATATTATGGTGTAGATCATACATACACAGTATACATACTAATCTTGCATCCAAAACACATTTAAAACCTAACCACCACCACCACACCCCCATCCACACAATAATTAACTAAAGAACAAAACATATTGCTGAACAGAAAAAGGATAGACAAAGATTTATTTGTAATTAAGTAAACCCAGATTGTAGGCATACTCTGCATATATAATAACATGCGTTTGTGCGTATGTTTGTGTACGCGTGTGTGTTTTACATTTGTTTCTGTGTGTGTCTGTTTTCTTATACAATACTAGCGTTGATGAATCTTACCAAATACCATTGATCCTTAAAGAGTGGGTCATTGAACTTCTCTTCATCGGCTCTCTCGTCTATGTAATCCCGTTTTGTTCTTATTTTAGCCTGTTGCTGTTCTGACCATACTACCTGCAAATAACATTCACTGCAAACAAATATCGTAGATCCTGTGAAGGATTACCCCAGGACCCCCAGTAGGACACCTGCAGGACCCCAGTAGGATACCTGCAGGACCCCAGTAGGATACCTCCAGGACCCCAGTATGATTCTCCAGGACCCCAGTATGATTATCCAGGACCCCCAGTTTTCAGCACAGGAAATCTCCAGGATACTGGTGTCCTATTAGGATTCGGGAGGAATCCGTCACAGATTCTAAGATATTTATTTTCTTGGTGTAATTATATCTTGGTGTTAACAAACATGGCGGAAGCGAACCGAGATTTAGTTTTAACGATATGACTATTAGGCTATCTGTGTACCCTGCTGTCTGAGTTAAGCCGTTTACTCTCATGGTCCGAACTTCTCTGAGATCGGATAGCAACATCATTGTGCTTCAACAAATAGTGGTCAGCAAACCCCCGTATCTGAAACGTAATTAATAAAACCATAATGGAAATAAACACTATTTAATCTCATGGCATATATAAATACATATAAAAACATATGATTAAATATGGTATTACACATATATTTTATTTTATTTATTTTTTAATTGAGGGTTAGAGTCTCTTTCTGGAATCTTTCACTAATATCACGACTTGTCAGTTTAGGGCATCCGTAGCGCTGAATGTTGCCGTGAATCTGCAAACACCGACTGGTCCTGACAAGTACCAAGGATACAGATAGCGCATCATATCAATATCGCGTCAGAAAGGTAACTTTCGCTAACATTGATACCGGGGCCCCAGGGCGGGATTTGAACCTGGAACTTCAGCTCCGAACACATATAGCTAAATACAGTACTACACATAACATGTTTCAATGACGTCATGTTTCTATAAATATGGTGGGACATATAATAATGGCTTCGTACACAAAACAGGGATTCCTGTGGCATTACAACTCACAATGACAATGCTGCATTGCCAGTTTAACATGTACAATAGATAGCCAAGATTACTTACACTATACTCAGTATCCTACGTATATGTACGAAACTCACAGTTTTTAAAACTTTCATTCAACTGTATTTTGTAATTTTTCTTTTTGTTTTGTGGTCAGGTAATCAACCTCTATTTATGAAAAGTTTTCAATGTAAGAGATTGGTACTACTAGTATAGTAATCGAATAACCCCAAATGGAAGGTTTGACTACGGAACGAAACAACTTTAAAAGTCTGTATCTGACCATGCTTCAAGCATACCATACTAAATTATCGATCAGTTGATCTACAGCGTATATTGATTGCTATTCTGAAATATGAACCATGCAATATCTGTCCATCACAATCTTCAATATTTGCATACTTTACACATTCCGCTTCATTTAATTGTTGAATAAAATGTTATCGTTCAAAAATGTGCATATATTATTAAAGGCATAATATCACAGATGCGTGTGATATTCGAAAGACGTTCGAAAGAATAAACGGGTAAAAAGGCTCGATTTGCACATGCTGATTACAGTACTTCTTCACATACCCGAACGTGCAAATTCAGCCTATTTGTCTGTTCAATCCCTAAAATAATACTTAGTCCAATTATTTGACACACACATACATCCGCACTGTTCTAAATACACACTTGGATGATGTTTTACATATTATACAGTATACAGGTCGATCGCAGAATCAGTAATTGTCACAATATATTGACGTTGTAAGTAATACGTCCACACACTCTGAAATTGGACTTCGTGATGGAAAGTAGGTCTACTTGTATCAGTCATTGTATCATCCGTGATGGTAAGTAGGCCTACTTGTATCAGTCATTGTATCATCCGTGATGGTAAGTAGATCTACTTGTATCATTAATTGTATCATCCGTGATGGAAAGTAGGTCTACTTGTATCAGTCATTGTATCATCCGTGATGGTAAGTAGATCTACTTGTATCATTAATTGTATCATCCGTATTGGTAAGTAGGTCTACTTGTATCAGTCATTGTATAATCTGTGATGGAAAGTACTTGCATAATCATACTTTAAGAAATCCTAAAAACCTATACCTAATACATAGGAGCTATTTATTTTAAGATGGCTATTGTTCCAACGGAATGCTATCCTTTGGAGTATAAAATATGGTTTCATATAAAATACATACAGACACTAACACAAGTTAAGTATCGATAATTAAGGACATGCTGCCCACCTAACTGACTACTATACAGTAAGAGAAGCATCGCCATATGCTACAGCTGTTTACATGTCAGGATTCCAGCAGACCGGATTATGTTTCGATATGTCACAATCAAACTGGAAGTCAATAATTTAATTAAATTACACACTTACTTCTCTGACAATTGTGTAACCATGGTCTTCAGCAACTTGTCTTGCTTGGTCGTATCCTCCCTTTATCTCAGCGGCCCACTCGTTAACGAAGTGATCCTCCGGGACTACAATATGTACGAAATTAATACATACTAGCAGAGGGAGCAACAGCCATCCTCTGGTCATAATACAACCAACTGACCAGTCTTTGAAAAGTTGGCTTGAAATAGCTTTTTGAAAACAGATCCGTCGATGATGTGTTATGTGAGTGGGAATCCCTAGATGGTCCGGGTCGCATTTGTTATGTCACCTATGATGGACGACCGAGGTATGCACTGTCGGCAATGACCTGATGACAGAGATATACCTACCACCTTGGATCGAACCAAGCCAAGCAGCTGCTGTCGCTTCGTATCTGGTGAATATATGGCTTGGCAATTTATGAATTGACATACAATAGGATAGATGGATAATTCATCTACCCGTATCGGCATACTTTCAACACTTGGAGGCATGAGAGGTTAGATTCTGGCAGTTGAACAAGGGATTGGTGTCGCTAGTTTTCCCCCCCGCTAAATTTAACAGTTGGTATAACGATCCTTGCAAATTCGGTAAACCATATATAAGACTTTATAGAATGGCTATGTATGACGGATAAACCAACCATTTATGCAAGTAATTCAGCTATGTTTCCGAATACAAGATATGTTCATCAAATCCGTAGCTGTTTTCGATCCACGGTTATTACATTTGTATTGGCACAGAACACGCCCACGTCAAATCAGTGACGTCGATCAGGTCATCTTTACACTATTATTTGTCTTGTGATAGGACATATGTTTCCATTGTTCAAATCAATAAATGAACATTTGATACCTAGCAACTGGATGTATGCAGGCCTATATGGTTTTGCCAATATACTGATCAGTTTGTGGTAACTTCTTTGAGTGCGTTTCTAAATGGCAAATATTACATATCTTTAGATGTCGAAGAACTTTCTTACATACCTACAGACCTGCGTCCACACAGTCTTAGTCCATCTCTTTGGAGTAGTAGTCACTGGAATCAGAACGTTTATTTTCCTATCTAGAATTGGTGAATAGAACGCCGAGGAGGCATTGTTATTAAATACCTATTAGAGGTGTACCGAAAGGAACAAGATGCTTGTAGATACACATGTACATGTATTACCTATATGTGTCGTATCGACGACTAAGGGAGTCCTGTAAACATTAACCGGCCTATCCAAGATGGAACAAGCTACTAACATGAAGACATACATACGTAAGTAGAAATTGAAGTTTGACATAAACTAATGAAACTGATTGTAGGAAATGACGATGTATGATGGATGATGAGCTATTCCACAATCAGATAGATTGTCAGCCATACAGGTTTTTGTATTGAAGATGACAACTCATCGCGACTTGTATATTGAAAATAATCCCGCTTGATTTGCAAATTACTTCTAAGCTATATTTAATCCTGTACAACATTAGTGAGATGTACAATGAACTCGATAATTCGAACCCTACAAAACATCCACTTTGCATACACGACTGTAGCTTTCTGTGATCAAGTGACCTTATAAACTAGAATCATTGTCCACTACTGTTTAACATGTCATCGTAACAACTCTATGACGATTTCTTGACACCATTTATAATTGACATTTCCCTTCTACAATTAACCTTGTCTTAAACATTGACTCCCACAATATAGGCCTACATCTGTGGTTACAGCTAGTGTTTGCCATTGGGTCAGTATATATACATCAAACATTCTTGACATTAATCGTCTTCTTTATCATAGCTGCATTGTCTATTTTCGAATCTGACGCTATATTAGTCTTGGCCGAATCCCAATGCTTGTCGGTTCCTTGAGACTATTTATGTTGTCAGAGTTTCATTGCTAAGGTCAGAGTCCGGTTGATTTCAGAGATTCATCGAAACTTGACAATGCAACTGTTGACTTTCATTCCAACCAGCAACATTGACATAGTTTATTATGGACATCACTATTGGGACAGAATTCCCGAGTCTACACGGAGTATAGACAGTATCCAGTGGTGTTATCTCAGAAACACGTCACTTGTTGACTGGCGCTGTCAAAGAAAACATATAGCAACAATAGGATGACAGTTGTGGAATTGTGGTGCCGACTTTTGAAGCCTCTGTCAACGAAGTATACAACTTCATTCTAAACATTACTGGTCTTCACGTTCATCAAACTAAACCAATGTTTTCAATGGTAAAATGGTCAACACATGACGTTTAAAATAATCGATGAATTTGTCATTGAATATTTAATTTTGAATAACTATTTACATCTAATAATAATAACAATGCCAATAACAACAACAACAACAACAACAACAACAACGTACCCAAAGCGCTACATTTATTAACCCCGGTTATCATCACTATCATCATCAGCAGCATCATCATCACTATCATCATCTTTATCGTCATCAATATCATCATCTTTATCATCATCTTCATCAGCAGCAGCAGCAGCAGCGGAGCATCATCATCAAATCATCATCATCATCATCATCGCCCTTTTTTCTTGTTATTATTGGTATATCTTTTTAACTATTCATATAGATTTTAAAATCATGTGCAATATATTTGATAGTTTATCTATAACTTTCTTCATTTAAAAACTTATTTGTTTGTAAAACGCATATAGTAAAATAGTTAATTGTTTTATAGTCGCAAATGGGTGAAAGATTCCCGCAGAGACGTTAAACTCCATATTCACCCATTTTCACTCACTTACCTTACTACATGTTGTTTTGGAAGTATACATTTCCCAAACTGTCAAAAAAGTCCACTTGTTTACATATAAAACAACAAATCATTTCTTTTGTAGATATCGGTCTCTTAAAGTGTAAAAGGATAACAGAAACGTGACAAATTTAAGACCTTGTTTACCGAAAACAAACAAGTGCTGTCTGAATCAAAAGCAGAACCCAGTGAAAGTGTGGCTAACTAGAATCAGTCCTGCTTAAACATGCTATAAATAAGAACATATAAAAGTGAAGGAAAATGAGTTTGTTAAACAATAAACTCACGTTTTGAGTGGCTTCTATGAACCAATGTAAGTGTGACAATGTGATACATTTAAAGTTCTCAAATATACACAACTAGCTATGCAGATTCTTATGTTTTACACGCAATGCAGCGGTATTTGTGTTTACCTGGCGCTTGTAGGATGACCCAGGGGCATGTGGATCACAGCCCTTTGGCGCCCTGAACGCCAGCTTTGGTTGTATACTCCCCAGGGAGTCGAGAAGGAAAATGAAACCACACTGAACCGTTTACCGGGTTAATAATGTATCGCTATGAATACGCTTTCGACGCAATATAAATGCGCACATAATAATAATAATAATTATTATTATTATTGTTGGTTATAGACAGGTTTCGACATGATAACCAGGTATAATGTTTTGCCACGGTGAAAGCAGTATATTATAATGACTGATGAGTGTCTAGAAAAGGGGGCTCGTTGAACAAGTCACGAGCTCGGTACATTGAACTTTTGTTTTACAATAAGTACTTTTCTCCATCGTTTCTCTACGGCACTTCCAACGCCAATACTGTTGGATGCACTTAACACTGAACTGTTCTCTGTGTACCTTTACTCTATTCTATATGCCTGGGCTCGCTAAGAATTTGTTGATGATCAACATAGCATACACAGATACGCAACACTCAACGTTTCTTTCACAGTCATTGGTATTTAGTTAGATTGTCTCGTTCTCCCTTTCCGGACTCGCTGATCACCGCTCTTCCTCTGCAGAAAAAGAAGCATTTTGAACATGTAATACCGTGCAATCTCCATGTATGGCTGATATGTTTACTTTTATTCACCAGGGTGTCATGACATGAGGTCTGATCCAAACGCCGATAGAGATATTTGATTAGAATATACTGTTTAAAACGATAGCATATTTTCTGCTGTGGTGATTCTGCAAGAAGCAGAGCATATTGTCTTTGTGGATTGGCTGAGATTCCTAGCAATCTCGATGAAAGCGAAGCCGCTGAAGAGACAAAGCAGCGACGTCGGTTCATATTATTTATGACAAGTTTAGCATAATCCGGAGGATTATATTTCCTATCGGGAATACCTGTCTGATATTTCACGCGTTTCAATGCCAGGAATTCAGCCGCGGAATCCAAACTCTGAACAACTGACGACACTGTGTCCGAAGGAAGCTTCGTGTTGACGTGGACCGTGTTTCACAAACCCTTGTTAGTTTTCTTTGACGTCATCGTGCTTGGATCAACCCTTCGAGAATGGATCACACTCATATAAGTTATCAGGATAGATGTTACATGGTGGCATTTTCGAGAATAGACCAAACTTAGTTATAATTAGACGTCATCATGCTTGGCTAAATGTGATAGCATAGATCACGATTCAGGAACACCCTGTCCTGGCCCCGAGATTGCATTACGAAACTATCTGACTATGATTTCATGCTAAAGTTTAGATCTTATATGGAGATTAGTGAACACAACTTTAAGGAGAGCATGAAATCGTACTCAGAAAAGCTTTGTAATCTCGGGCCAGGTGCTGAAGTATGTATTGCTAGTTTCATGAAGTTCTCATATCGACACAATATGGCCGTAGCATTGTCGTATAGCTAGCATCGAGACGAATTCCACTACTTGTTTAGATGTTCTCATTTTACAATCTTAAGGAAAGTGTATTTACCAGATAAATATCTACATTTTTCTAACATAGTCACCTTCCAGAAACTACTATATACTACTAAAATAAAAGAAGTTAAGAATTTGTCACGCTTTATTAGAACCATCCTAGAAACCATTGATAAAATGTAATCTATATTTATTTATGCTATTATATCTTCACAGTACTGGTAAATGGACTGGTACATGTATACTACTTAGCC
>JAVCKZ010081158.1:0-26073 GCA_034780755.1 Lepetodrilus elevatus
AGAAAACCAGACAAATTATCCACATAAAACTATGTGTTTCCAACATTTCAACCAATAACTGACTTGCAAATTTACATAACCGTGGCTCAATCTTATGTACGTTCGACCGGTGTACGACTAGTTTGGAGCCTATGGTAGAGTATTACCTATAATACAAAGTTATAGGCTTATCATTATCTGGGTGATCTGGGGTGCATTTAAAGACGCAAGCGGCTTACAAAACTAGCCACTGTCTCAAGAATCATATGAACTGTACATGGGAGAGGAAACCAGTTTAACTAAGCGGGTTACTCAGCCCTATGCTGATTGAACTCACCCCTGAGGTCAGACGTGGATTAGCTGGTAAAGCAGGGTTACTATTGAAATGACCACCACTAATCTTATTATTTAATAAGAACAGTAAATATTTTAACATGAAACAATAAAGAAATCACATCAAAATTAACTGGTTACTACCAAACTTATGTTCCTTTATACTTTCTCAATGAAAAGTACAACTTGAGATGTCGTAGAAAACGAACAATCACAATGAGGACGAGGTGACATTATTTTCCACTTTCTTCTGCACTTTGTTCACTTAGACGATAATCAGACTACCGGTAGTATTTGAAGATCACAAAGGAAAGAAACATATAGCAAATGTCTGATAAACCCACTTGGTAGACAGCCATGTTTGGAAACTGCCAAGATAGCCATTTTGGAACAGATTTTGTTGAAACGGATTTCGTCTGGAAAAGTGGTTCAAAGGCTTGTGCGTGTCCGTTCTGTTCTTAAGAATGTTGAACCAACAAATTTTGATGGACTGTTTTAGTAAAAAGCTAGGTCCCTTGTAGACTATTCATAGTCTCAATGGGTGAAAGTAAATAGTTTAAATATAAATTATATTGACTGTTTTAAGACTGTCACAAGATTACTGAAAATGCGGAGGGTTTGAAATTTAAAAAATTCATACTTAATAAAATATTATCTAGAACTAGAAATGAACAGGAAACATTCTCCCAATATTGATATATGTCTCAAAACAAAAGAAATATGTAAAATTAATTAATAAATTACAAATATGATGTCAGACAGTTATAGTTTATTATTATTTTTTCGTTAATGTATACTTGAATTTGAATTTTAAAGAAAATTATATGTGTGGTTTAGACTTTAGAATGATCACTTATTTGTTGAGACTATACAGTGATCACTAAAACTGGCGATCAACATTGGTAGGTAGGTCAATATAACAGGATTAAGCTTCCATTAGTTTCAAATTTCATATTTAAGAATGATATCACCAAAGTGATAACTGCCGATCAACAATGTTAAATATGTCAATACAATGGGATTACGCTTACAACCATTGGTTTCAAATTCCATATTTCAATGTGATCTTTACCCCACACACACCCACAATCTGTTTAATCCCACAGTGGTATGTGTGTATAGTTTGCACCAACCTTCGAATATGTACACATTATACTCGGGATCGTAACAGCATTAAATGTATACGTATGTATACATCTGTATACATCCGTATACATGTCTCAGGATTATGCTAGTATTAAATGGCAATAGACGCCACTCAAATACTGGGTTCAATTTCACAGAATGATCATAGCGCTACCAGTCGTTGCTATACACGTAGGTTTTGATTGATTGAATTAACGTATACACGTAGGAGTAGGAGTCGTATATTCTTAACCTAGACTATCAATAGTCTCGGAGGGTTAAAGTAAATCAATAATATATATTGGTATTATATTTATATGAAAGGAGCCACTGAAATTATTTACCCTTGTTCTCCAGTAATCTAGACTTGCTTAACTGATCTAGGGGAATATTTTGAATAGGAGTTTTTGGGTGAGAACAAGGTGTGACACAGACTAATTCTTAACCCTTAGCACGGATATTGTGTTACGACTCTCGTAGCGCCACGATCATTTTGTGAAACGGGCCCTGAATGCTTGACATAAGTGTCTGATAGGGTTAAATGGATTCTTTATGCCAAACAACATCGGAGATAAATTATTTATTTATGCAAAACTGTGACATCAGGGTTAAGTGATATATTTATGCGGAACAATATCCATGTCTCATTTAGTAAAGATATCTTTTTCAAAGAATAACTAATGGGTAGTTCAGAAAGCTAAATATCTACAATCATCATTACATATGCATTATAGCGGATAGCAGAGGAATTATGACAAATGAACGAACATTGTCTAACTACTGTAATATGTATCTTGGAAAACAAAATCATTTGGCTGTAGAACTTTAACGTTCTGTGCCGCTTCCTCTTCATCTCAGACTTGCACCGTTACTTCCTATCTTTAAAGCTCAACTTAAAACTTTCTTTTCCACTGATATATCTAAGCTCTTTCTCTTTCTCGTTTGTAAGTGCTTTGAACAATTTACCTTATAAGTGTGGAGGTTAACACATTATGTGTCCTTATTATTATTATTATTATTATTATTATTATTATTATTATTATTATTAATCCAGTGTTATCAAAAGCTGTTGCAACCTTGGATTTTAAAAATATACGACATTACTTAATGTGTAATATGGTACTTAATATTTATTTCACTTAAAAATAAATCCCAAATATGACGTCAATCTTCGGGCATCTTAAAAATTAATCTTCAGATTTTATGATACGGCAGTATGTGACCTTGACTTTATGACAACGAGGCAAATACATTCTAAATAAGTCCACATGTATATTAAAATTAATTTGTCATAGTAAATAATTACGTACAAAATTTCCCCAACAACATTTGGTCTTCATCGCGTCCAAACAAGAATAAAGATGTTCTGTGAGATTAAAATGTCTCAGAAACAAGGGTTTTCTATGGAGCCAATGTTGGCTACCTCCATGTACAACTGCCAGTGTGGATGCTAAGTCAAGGCTTGGAAATTACGAACAACGAGGTTGATTCCAGACGTAATGTTGTCCCTCGTGACAATGTCGGCACGGAGGGACCGACTCCTCAGTGTCATATTTGTTTATAATTCCGTAAATCCGTCAAACATCACATGCCGATTGTTTGCCGTGTATATGTCGTCGGGAGACCGTTCTGTTTGAAATCACGTTTCTCCTTGAGATATTATTAGGCTGTACATACGCGGGAAGGAAAGCCTGTGATGTAATTATGTAAATATTACATATTGTCCAATTGGAAAATCAATATTTATTTATCGTCGAATTAGAAAATAAATATGTATTTAAAGATTGGAAAATAAATTTGTGGAAGGATTACTCATTGGAATAACGGAAAATGTCAGCTCACAACAAATTGCCAAAATTTACAATCGTCAGGGTATTTTGAGCTGCTAGGAATTCTGTGAGAACCAACTAGTTATCATAAATGCCCTCGTCAATATGGCATCTCTGGTTGCCTTCAGTAGAATGAAGGTTAAAAGACAGAGGTCATCACTGATAGATGTAGACTGAGGTATATAAGTTGTGACAGTGAAATAAATAATCTTGAAAGTTGCCTTAAACTCCAATTTATAGAAGAATAAATAAATTAATTCAATCAATAGTAAATAAATACATAAAATTTAAACAAATATATGTATATAAATAAATAAATAAATAGAAATAAATATTGGTCAAGATAATAGAGATGTGGATGTGAAACAATCGTAGGATTCCATGTTAGTTTTCTAGTGGAGGGTGGATGGGGTGGGGTGGATGGACTTCTCACGACTGATATTAGCATCTGTTAGCACCAATCAGCACTATCAGCACATTCAGCACCCAAGATTGGAAATAGTTCAATTCCAGCACCATTGTACGGAACTCGGCCACTAAGTAACCTAAATACCACTAAATAACATACTGTCACTAAATAACCCACTGCCAATAAATAACCCACTGCCACTAAATAACTGTAATTATGTGACACGGTGTGTGAAGCGCTGTGAACCAGAACTACTCAGTGTCGCCACCTGTCAGGAGAACAGTGCGAAGGTTTCACACCCTGTTTCATCTGTATGTAGAGCAATGTGCTCCTACTCTGGGGTCTCCCAACGAATAGATTATTTAGGAGAATGGTTTAGTTCATTGGATTGATGTAGGAAAATGGTTTACATGGTTTATTTTGTTGGATTGTCTGCATTGAGTATGTGCTGTAGTTCTTTTGTTAATACTGGAAAACAAAGTACTAGTATATAAATATGAACATTAATGGATGGATGGATGGATGAATGAATGAATGGGTGGATGAATCAATTGATGGATGAATGAATGAATGGGTGGATGAATCAATTGATGGATGAATGGATGGACAGATAGATGTGGATTAGCCTGTTAATATTTAGACCACTTTCCATAGTATTTCAATGGATTGTTTAAGGTAGGGGGAGAACCTGGCACACTTGTGTTAATGTAATATCCACAATCTTATGGTACCAACAGGCAAAGGATGGTAATTGTACATCTCCCTCCATTCATGTGAAACTGATGAACACTAACCTTCTCAGTTGAGCAAAATCTCAAAATCCTTAATAAACACAATCTGTGACATACAGTAAGATGTAATGATAATGTATTCGGTAAAAAACCCTGTCAGTAAATCCGCTCTATATAAATAAAAAAAAGTATATTATTATTATATTTATTTGTATTTTTGTGTGGTTTTTAAAAAGAATTCTGTGTGTAATTTTGCCATTTATTTAAAAGCTTCTGTGTTTGTTTCAGGTACTTCTGTGAGATTCTCCTGGACAAAGATTTATGTGCCAGAACATCCAGTAAACCTAAGAACGAGATGCTGTTCTGGGGGGAACACTTTGAATTCAAGTAAGTCTCACACAACCAAATGCAATATATTCATTAAATATGTTATCATTGTACATAAATATTAATTAATATTATTTAAATATTGAAGTAGTCTATTAATTTTTTTAATAATAATCATAATATGAGTGACAGGTTCCAGTTGTGACAATAATTTGCTCACTCTGCTGTATATAGTAAATAGCAAATCTAATGCACCAAATTAGTATATCTATTTAACCTGTTAATGTATTTCAACTTTCTTTTCTCAGCAATATTCCTGTCGTTGAGTTTATCACAATCAATCTGTACCGAGAAGCCGATAGAAAAAAGAAAAAGGATAAAAATACCCTAGTCGGTGAGTTCACTAAATATCTACGATGTCGATTATTTCTACAGTTTATTGTATTCTACTGACAATATTTGTCAAGAAACGTCCCATAAAAATTAGCTTTTTATTAGGGTATAGTGATGTTAAAACTTAATTCCTTAATTAATTTAATACAATGTTTTCCTAGGGTTTATTACAAATTATGTTTCAATATTAAATTAATATTGAAATATTTTACTTGCTGGTGTTTTATAATTTATGCAATAATTACTGGCTTTCTCTTTTCATGTTTTTTTCATTTTTGTGACGAAAAACAATATTTTTTCATGTTCATTATTTAATCGTTATTTTACTTTATTTATTCTGTCCTTCCTTTGGACTGAGTTCGGAAAAGGAAATCACGAAGACAAATAATAATTAAGTTCACCTTGGTTTATTAAATATGAGATGACAAGTGTTTTTCATTTATTTTCTCAAGTCATTGTGAACTGACATCAACGTATTATGTTGATTATTTGTTCAAACTGCAAATTAAGATTTACTCGAGAAACTCTTAAATGAGTTTGCCTAAATTTAGAAACAACAGTCTCGACAAGGAATCCAGTAATTATTTTTCCGTTCTGACACGATTCTCCGGATGATTATATTTGTCGATTAACATCGAACGGCGGACTCTAATTTCCGCTGATAAACAATCTCAGCAGCCATGTTGACTGCCGTTGTTTCCATTTCCGTAAAAAGAAATACTCGCCACAATAAACCCCAAATACTTTCTCTTTGAGGCAATTCTCAGTCTTGTCATTCTCACTGTTGTTTCCGTGTCAACTCCATCGTGTTGTTGACGGTTCTTGAATCATTGGTTCGCTTTACGCCTACCTGCTACAATCCCCCCCCCCCCCCACACACAAGGGGATTTCAATCGTCAACACAACAGAGGCAACTGGGTATGAAAGTCCTAGCAAGGTTGTGTCGATGTCCTAGCAGGTCTTAATGTTGTGTCGATCTCTGTTATTTTTGGAAGACCAAGAATATTTGTGTTGACTCAGATAGATTTTTCAGAATCTTGAATGATATAATTTATAAATAATTTTCATTTTTAACGGTATCGAGGCGTGTAGATGTTTCAAGGCCATACATGAAGTTGAAAATTAATTTTAGTAATAATATTTATTTTATTTTATTTTTAATTGGGGTTTATAGCCGATGTAATCCCAAATTAAACAATATGCCATAATAATAAATAAATAAAATTAAAATAATAATATTTAGGAAACAACTTGCACGTGCTGCATGGTCATGAATATTCAAATTTTATTTGAACTGTGATGAATTTAAAGGAATGTGAAATTAAACACACAAAATAGAGCCAATTGATAGTATCTAAAATGCTTATGTATTTGTAACAATATATAATAATATTAATAATGCATGTAATAATAATAATAATAATAATAATAATGTATCTTTGTTATCGCAAAGAGATTTGTTTTTACATTGTAAAAGGCCTAGGTCAATGAAAGAAAACTGGATGCATATCAATACAAGATAATGCTATAATTATTGCTTGTTATTTTTCCAATATGATTAATGTTTCATGTTTTGTTTTTCTTGTTGCTAGGTTACATCCATATTCCAGTCCCAGAAATTACAAATAGGCAGTTTGTAGAAAAATGGTGAGTTTAAGATTTTTAATCACAAAATCAATACTATTATAGCCAATCTATTATCCTTGCATTTGATTATTTAACCCTCTCCCTGATGGATCATCGCAAATGGGTGAAAGATTCCCTAGCGACGTTAAACCATATCTCACCCTGCTGGATTAGGCACAGGCGCTGCTCTTTAGGGCATTTCCGGTTGCCTCCAGTATGGAGAGAGTTAATCGAAACAGAATTGTGTTGTCATCAGGACTGGCCAGATATCCACGTGTTGCTCGTGGTGTTAACGTTGCTCGTGTTAACGAAAACGTGAATATTCTTGACAGAGTTGTCTCTCCTGAAGTTAAATTTCCGAAGAAGCTCGTAATTTCTTTATCAATATAACTACTATGCAAGCTGAACCCAGTAGAGCGATATGGAATTGTGCTTGGGTTGTATACTCCAAAGGGAGTTGAGAACGTGAGATGAATGCACATTGATCCAATGGGCAGGGTAATAATGTCGCACTATGAGAAAGCTTCAAGCATGGATTCGGTGCAATATAAATGCGTACGTTATCATCATCATCAGTAGCTTGTGTTGGTTTCCTGTGTTGAAATGTGCGTCTTGGTATGGCAGGTTTACCGCCGCGTCAGGGACAGTTGGCAAGGCAGGGAAAGAGTCCAAGGGTGATCTCCCCATTCTCAGATTAAAGGCACGCTACCAGACAGTCCACATCCTCCCAATAGAGCTTTACCAAGATCTAGTCAAGGTAAGTCGTGAAGCTGAAACTGTTGGCTAATGTTAGCTTCAGAAATCTTACATCAGGCCCGGAGATTACGAAATGTTTTGAGCAAAATATTTACATGGCGTTTTATGAACAAAAGTTGAAATCATACTCAGAAAAGTTTCATAATCTTGAGGCCTTTTGAGTACGATTCCATGCTCAAGCTCAAATTGTATTCCATATACAAAGAACAAGTTTTGTGAAGAAAACAGGCCTACTTTGTGCGGTTACTCTAGTTTAGCACGGAAGTGTCATTGCACATGTCTAGTTTTTGTACTTCGTGCGCATGTTTGTGACGTCACTGTAGCCTTGCTTTCGCGACTTCGCGCGAACTTTAGCATTGCTCTAGCTCCTCTAGAAGCCGCGCGAAATAGGCCATTGTTGAACATGAAATGCTACTCACATTTCTTTTTGTAATCTCGGACCCAATTTTCATTGATTGATCATTTTAATGTTTTACATCACTGGGAATATTTCACACAAGCCTGGATATGAGCAAAATAAGTAAATAGATAAATAAATAATTAATTAAATACTAAATACAGGGTTTCTCCGAACGCGCAATCCTGCGTCCCATACGCAAACATTGCAAGTTTGTACGCACTTTATTACCGTAATAAAAATCGTTGATAAGTATGTCAACATGCGTCCCCGGGACTATAACAAATTTAAACCTAAGTGGAACCCTGAAATATAATGCTGATTACTTACTGCACAGTACTTGTCGACGGACTACTGCCAGCTGGTGGAGGCTATGGAGCCGGTGATGGGCGTCCGGGAGAAGGAGGACCTGGCCACTACACTGGTCCACATCATGCAGAAACTGAACCGAGCCAAGGACTTCCTGTCCGACGTCGTCATGTCAGAGATAGGCAGGCTAGGTGAGCGCAAACTTTAAACATTCACCGCCGACGTCGACTGTGTACCGGCCATTTTGCAATGTTATCATTGTCGCAAATTGGTGAAAGATTCCCGCAGCAACGTTAAACTCCATATTCACTCACTCACTCACTATCATCGTGGTACAGTCATTATTGATTTCAATAGTACATTTTTGTGTCAAATTTTGTCAAATTGAAGAATAGCATTTGGAAGTTACAAGCTAGATGTTTAGTGCTTACCATGGAAATAAGTATAGAACACAGGACATCCATACACAATTGCCATATTGGAGGAAAGGTCGTTGCAAATGGGTGAAAGATTCCCGCAGCGACGTTAAAACGCCATATTCACTCACATTCGATCAAAGAGCAGTTACTCTTTATTTTGTTTATTCTCGAAAAAAGATTGCAGTCAGTGGTCAAGTTAGGCAACTTTAGTTAGATAAATGAATTTTATTCTATTTTTAATTTGTTATTTAATGTATTATTAATCATGAAAATGCTATAAACTGTTAAAAAACCTCATCTTTTCCCCAGACAACGAGCACCTAACGTTCCGAGGGAACAGTATCGCCACCAAGGCAATGGAAGCCTACATGAAGCTAGTCGGAGAAAAGGTCAGCATTAGTCAAGGGGAGATAACTCTAAATTGAAAGTGTCGCTGCAGTAGATGTTTAACTGTTTACTAGATATGTCAAATATGTGTTATTCAGGGGGTCTATTCTTACAAATTTCTTAGCCTAAGAACTATTCGTAACGATTTTTATAGTATGGTTTTGAACTGTTCTTAGGCTAAGAAGTTCATAAGAACGTTTTGAGGTTAGGTTCCCTGTCTAAAAATCTCCTTGGTTTGTCAGTCCCAATTGCTGCTTGCAGGTTTACTGCAACCTTCATGATTTAGAACTATGGATTTCGCAAATTTCCTTCTGCCCTAAACTCATTGTATGTTGGTGAAAGATTCACGCAGCGACGTTGAAATCCATAATCACTCCCTAAGTTTAAAAGTAATAGACAAATCATGTGTGTGAGCCTGATTCTCATGCTATTGGTCATACATGACTTTGTCCTATGGTGGGGTTTGCATGGGTTTTTCCACTAGTATCTACGCCCATCTCGCATAATTTCTGTTGCTTTCACCTGCAGTATTTGCAAGACACGCTGGGCGAGTTCGTCAAGTCGATCATCGAGTCGCCAGACGATTGTGAGGTGGACCCGATGAAGGTACCGAACAACGCTCAGCTGCAGTGTCACCAGAAGAACCTGGAGATGTACTCCAACATGGCCTGGGTCAAGGTCATCAACTCCTACTGCTACTTCCCAAGGTCAGTGTTTAGGTCAAGGTCATCAACTGCTACTTCCTGCATCTGTTTGGATTACGCTAGCCGTACACAGGACCGATTACCCAAGACTCAACTGGATTTTCTATTGAATCGGCCAACTGAGTGGTCATACACAATGAGACGATCGTCGCTAATATATATATACATTTAACAGTTTAATTTGATTGTACTATCACATGAAAGAAATGCAGTACTACAATTGGCCTGCACTGGCCAGTTATGCCGACGAGAGTCTACTTTGAGATTAATTTGTTTAATCGGTGGAATCTCGCTGATTTCCCATTGTGACAGACACCGTCTCACACCGCACCGACCGTCGGCCCGACTGCAGTTGGCCAACAGGAAAGTCTGCGGTGTGCGGTAAGCATTTACTGGATAGATAAGCTTTGCCTGACCAGATGTGTCTACTTTTCAGTGAGCTGAAGGAAGTGTTCTCCAGCTTCAGAGATCGGTGTCGACAGCGCGGCAAGGAAGACTTCAGCGACAATCTCATCACGGCGTCCATCTTCCTCCGCTTTCTGTGTCCCGCCATCTTGTCTCCCAGTCTCTTCAAACTCACGCAAGGTAGGATGTCGGTCGCCATCTTCAGTGGGCGATCAGATATTCTCCAAATTATGTATTTAATTTTCTGAATTATTTATTTAATTTTCTGAATTATTTATTTAATTTCCAGAATTACTTATCTCACTTCCACAAATACCATAATTACTTATCTCATTTCTACAGTTACTTATCTCATTTCCACAATCATTTATCTCATTTCCACAATCAATTATCTCATTTCCACAATTACTTATCTCATTTCCAGAATATCCTCAGGAGAGAGCTGCCAGGAACCTCACACTCATCGCCAAGACGATACAGACTCTGGCAAACTTCACAAAGTAAGCACTGTCACCAGCAACTCGCTTGTGCCACGTTTTATACCTTTTTATGAACTGACATCATCGCTAGACACTACTGTATTGAGAACAGACACTAAATGTTTACAATGTTGGTATGTTTAGGTTCGGAGGAAAGGAGGAGTTTATGACCTTTATGAACAGCTTTGTGGACCGGGAGGCCTCCAACATGAAGAACTTCCTCAAGAAAATATCTGTGAGTTCCAATCAAATAGAATTGACTGCAGCCTTTGAGACTCTGTCCATTGAACACCGAAAATTGAAATAAAATCCTGGATTACTTGAAATTTGAAATCTGATTTTTTAAATTTATTATATTTATATTAATATTATATCTAAAAGAATATATATTTATACTATTATATTTATATGGTTAAATATAATTTGTCATTCTTTTATTATCTTCTTATTCCTCATTATCATTATTATTATTATTATTATTGCTGTTACAGAGTCTGGATGCGGGCAACCAATTCCTGGAGTACGATGGGTTCATCGACCTGGGCAGGGAGCTGTCAGTCATCCATACTCTGCTGATGGAGTACCTTGAGAAGGCGCCGGAGGTGAGTGTGACCTTCACCCTTACCTGATATGTGACCTTCACCCTTACCTGATGGCCTGATAAATTACCTTCACCATGACCTGAAATATGACCTTTACCATGACCTTATAGATGACATATTCCTGCTGTGATATAAAACACTAATTCATTAATATTAGATTACCTTGACTGGATCCATGCATTGTAACCTGTTGGCTTGAAACTGACCTTAGCATTAAACCTTGTATCTTGGATAATGACCTTTTATTTTTTATAGTAGCCTAATTTGTCCTCGATTTCAGGCAACAAGGTTAAAACTGAAGAACCTCGACGTGATACTAACAGACCTGTCTGAAGCCCTCAAGAACCCTGACGTCGGCAAAACCAAGCCGCCCGTCAACAACCGCAAGAGCCAGGCATACGACAACTTCGCGGGCGCCGCGCCTGGCAGCCAGATGAAGACGTCGCCCACCGAAGTGCTGCGGGACATGCTGAAGCAGTGCGGCGAGAACACCGATGACATGCCCATATTCGCCAGCAGTCGGAGAGCCTCGCAGAACGGCGGCGGCGCGGATCCCGTCAGTGACCATGTGCCTCGAAGCAACGGCAGCAGCAGCAACAGCGGCACCTACGTACACTACAACACGTACTCGCACCCACGCTCGTACCCACGCAGCGCCGTGGCAAACGTCTCAGTCCGGCCGCAGAGTGAGCTCAATGAGCAGAAGGTGAACGAGTCGTGGAGTCAGATCGTCAACGCAGCCGAGAACACGTGCACCGAGTACATCGACATCATCCCCTTCATGGACGAGGACCAGCAGAACTCCTCCATGGAGCTGGAGCAAGCAGCCCACGGCAGCCAGATGTCCATAAGTCAGATGTCCATAAGCCAGATGTCGACCGTGGCGTCGTCCGGGTACCAGTCCTTC
Source organism: Lepetodrilus elevatus (assembly GCA_034780755.1). Taxonomy (NCBI): domain Eukaryota; kingdom Metazoa; phylum Mollusca; class Gastropoda; order Lepetellida; family Lepetodrilidae; genus Lepetodrilus; species Lepetodrilus elevatus. Next base: position 12,118 of record JAVCKZ010081158.1, read on the forward strand.
GGGTACAGCCAGTCGTCGTCCCCCGTGGACCCGGCCACGCACCCCGAGTACTGTCGCGAGATCACGAAGTCTCCCGTCATCCAGTACCCCATGCAGCCGCTGTCCTTCTCCAACCCGTTGTACAACCACCAGCAGAAAACCAGCAGCCGCGGGTCCACGCCGCAGTCGATTCACCGCCAGCCGTCCTCCTCCGACTCCTACACCAGTGACGACGACGACGAAGCCAGCACCGTGAAGCACCGCAGTCCTGTGAAGCTGGAGCGGAGGTCGCGGTCCATCGACCCGCTTCGTAAGCTGTCCCAGCTCTCCAGCTCCACCAGCGAAGACGACGACTCCCTCGGGGACCGACACGACCCAAACAACGGATCACGGTCCAGCTCGGGCAGCGGGAACCCCGTGAAGTTCTCACTGGGACCGCGGAGCTGCAGTCCCATGCAAGCCACCAGCAGTCCGCGGCCTGAGCGGTCCTGCTCGTACCATGACGCGATCTCGCAGGACAGGCAGTCCATCAGCCGACCGTACCAACTCTCACACAGTATGGACTTCGGCTACATGCAGCAGCAGAGTGGCGACCCGCTGAGGAGGACGGCCACCGACTCCGTGATATCCAACAGCTCCGGACATTCCAACAGCTCCGGGTCCATCGGGCAGCACTTCTCCCGCGACGACAGTCTGTCGTGGAGCTCGCGCCGCCTGTCCCCGCAGTCCGCGGTCCACATGGGCATCAGCTCTGTCACCAGAAAGCTGCAGGAACAGGAACGTGCGAAGCAGGAGGTGAGCTTGTCTCCACGTCAGTAGAACCCCCACGCTTTTAACCCTATCCCTGCTGGAACAACGGGAGATGCCCAAAAGAACAGTGCCTGTGCCTAAGGTACCGTGCCTAATCCAGCAGGGAGAGGGTTAAATCTATGGAATATATCAGTTATTCAAATAAATCCACCATTATCACAATTAGCCCTCTCCCTGGTGGATTAGGTACAGATACAGATCTTTAGAGTATCTCCAGCTGCTTCCAGCATAGAGAGAGTTAAATAAGACACATTCTAAACCGTGTCTAAAATATCTAAAAAATGTTTGCCGATTAGAAAAGGACCGTGATACGGGTATTATGTTGGCCAGAAACGATCCTAGCCCAAAGGTCCGGCAATAACAACATTATTTTAGGTATGTGTAAGGACATACCAGGTAACTGAGAGAGGGCATTGCAGGGCATTAAGAGTTGTCGCAAATTGATGAAAGATTCCTGCAGCGATGTTAATCTCCATAATCACTTACTCATGCCATTGACATGATTGAGAGATGAAGTTAGGAATTAGAATAGGACATTATGAGGACATTGAAGATGACTGAGGACATTTCAGATTTAATAACCGGCATCCCATTTCCTCTTTTTCATTTTCCAGTTTGAGTACGAGGTGGTTGTCCTGCGCTCGCAGCTGCAGGAGGCTCAAGGACAACTGCAGGACGCGGAGAGCCGGCTGCAGGACCACGAGAGCGGGACGCGGGACCTGGTCCTGGAGTGGCAGCAGCGTCTGGAGCGCAGCGAGGAGAGGATGAAGAAGCAGCAGGAGCAGAAGGACGACCAGATGCAGGCCATCATCCACAGGTGTGTGAGGTGTGACAGTGAACGCATGACATGTGTGACACAGTCGTCCTGGTGTGCATGCGTGCACTACATATGTTGCAAGCCTCTTTCAAACATCTTTAATCAATACAAATGGGTGAAAGATTCCCGCAGTCATTTTATATTCCGTAATCACTCAATCTTTCAAACATTTCGTCACATATGGGTGAAAGATTCCCCCTGTGATATATTCACTCACTCTTCCAACATAGTACCTTTGCACAGTTCTTCTAAAATACAAAACAAAAAATAATTCCACTCACTAAAGTTCCCGCTGTACATGTGTCCTATCAGTGTCTTGTCTTCTGTCAGCAGACTGGCCACCATCGAGGACGAACTGAAACAGGAGCAGCAAGTGATGCAGAAGATCGTGCGGCGCAAACAGGAAGTGATCGACGCCCAGGAGCAGCGGATCCACTCGCTGGACTGCGCCAACTCCAAGCTGCTGCAGGCCCTCAACGAGCTCAAGGAGCGGTACGGCGCCACTCAGAACCGCAACGGGATCTCGGGGCCGCCCCGCAGCAAGATCACCGCCACGGATCTGGGAGGCTTCAAGAGCAGCTCTTGCTGAGAGAATAGAAGATTCTGTGGGGTTTTAATGATGGTGAGGTTCCACTGGGAGACATGCGAACGCTATGAACTGATCCAAGTGGTGAGGCATGTATCCCGGAGCCAGGAAATTAAAGTATTAGCTGCAGGTTGTGGAGGGCAATGTCCTGCCAACTGTCCTGTCGGCAGCCAAGCTTGAGGACCAGGTCCTTAAGAGTGTTCCCAGTGCAGGGAGGACTCTGGATGATGTCCTATCAACTGTCCTGTCAGCTTAGGACCAGGTCCTTCAGAGTTCCCAGTGCATTGCGCAAAGACGACTTCAGATAATGTCCTGCCAACTGTCCTGTTAGCTTGAGGACCAGGACCTTCAGAGTTCCCAGTGCATTGTGCAAAGACGACTTCAGATAATGTCCTATCAACTGTCCTGTCAGCTTAGGACCAGGTCCTTCAGAGTTCCCAGTGCATTGTGCAAAGACGACTTCAGATAATGTCCTGACAACTGTCCTGTTAGCTTGAGGACCAGTTCCTTGTGACAGACTTAACAGATGGTGCGCCAGTTTTACTTCGGCTATCACTATGCACTGCTCTGGAAACCTTCGACACCAGGATGGACAATGAATTAAATTCCTGGAGTGTTCAGGAACAGTTGAATGTCAACATTGTGATAACTAACCTTGACCTTGATGTGTGCTCGGTCCACCCACATCTAGAGATGCATCTTTGATGAACATTATATACAACTGGGACTTTTAGAAATGGAATTTCCAATCAATGGATCTGGAATATTCAAACGGACAGAACTGGATGTTCCTTCAATTGGAAGCAGGAAGCAGGACATCCCTATGTGTGTATCCTGTGGATATGTTTATGTACTTTGGGTGTACTCGATGATACACCTACAGATGTACTCGATACACTTACAGAAGTGCTGCAAATGTTCGTGTTTCGTGTTCCTATAAACTGGGTGTGTCCAGATCGTGTGTTCTGATGCAACGACATGCAATTCGCCGCGGGAGTTGAAAACTAACAGTTGAAGTGCGTCAACGTGACGGTAGACGGTTTATGCATTGCAGAAGTGTCTTTCATGACTTTCAAAGTGGATTTGACTGTGAAATGCGCTGATGTGAAGCTGTTAACACGCGTAGCTTATTTCAAGCTTCTGTGCGTACTGCCCACATACTATAAATAGTGCTGGAATATTGTCGGTGGACAAACTTTTGACTATCGCCCATGTGATGAAAACATATTGCAAGGAAACCTTTTAGCATGTTGTGTAGTGCTAATATTGTCTTCATGGGCCAAATGAGATGTGAGGATTTTACGAATGATTGACTCAGTTGTGTGAGTGTGGTGCTAGATGCAAAATGGCTGATGGTCCAAGGGAGACCACTCTGTCACTTGGTGAACATGTCTGTGACGCCGTCTTCTGTGTACAGTGAGCAACTTTCTCGATATCGTTGATATCATTATTGTTGATATCATTCAGTTCAAGCTATAGATATTAATTATTTATGTAACAACTATTATAAAATGAATTAATCACTTCGTCGAGTTTAGGTGACGTAAAGCAATACATTACTCACTGATATTTATAAGAAGAAAAGAAGAAAATGATCAATTTATTTCGCTATTTAAAACACAACTTCATCGAAAAGAAATAATGTCCTGTGATGGAAAACATTATGAACTGTACCTATGAAGATGTAGATGAGAAATGCTGAGTTTATACGCACGTATATTGTTAGTTGCTCATCGCTTCACTGTCAAGTTGGTTTTGTGCAACCGAGATAGTCTTGTTGAATATGTTGGGAATTTTCATTGCTAAATATTTCCTATATGCATGGAGTTAGGAGACATTTACATTGTGTGAAACTTGAATCTCGTTCGTTTTTTTTTTGTATGCATATCTGGTGCTATATTATATATATATAAATATATATGTAAATGTCTTGCTAATTATGTCCGGTGTCCGAATGACGTAAAAAAAAATCACATCTAAAATACCAGGTCCAATTCTACAGACCAATGGAGGCGCTACATAGAATATACCAGTCTTATAGTGCTGTGATATTTGTTGTTGAACCAGACTAAGAAATCCTGAGAAGATTTCAAATGCAATCACCATTCATTTTCAGTATGTTGTATGTGGGTGAGCGAATCCTGCTGTGACCTTCAGAAACAAATCAATCACTAGTCACTGGTATTAGTGGGAAAAGCTCAAAATTATAATTAAGTAATTTCTGAATATGTGCAGAGCACACAAAAATAAAAGAGTTTGGCGTCATGAATGCAGACGCCTAATGGGAAACATAATTTGCACATGTAGGTTTGCGGCATATTGGTGAAAGATTCCCACGGCGATGTTATGAAATAAATTACTTGCTCCACATAGAGTAATCTGTGTTTGCAACAGGTTTCCCATACATGTAAACAACAGATTTCCCATACATGTAAACAACAGGTTTCCCATACATGTAAACAACAGGTTTCCCATACATGTAAACAACAGGTTTCCCATACATGTAAACAAGCGGAAACTCGCCACTGACTGTGACAAGTGATTCGGTTTCGTCAATTTTCTTCATTAATAAATCTCTTTTTAATCTTTTTTTATTAATCAATAACCATTAAAGCATACGTACATTGTTTTTGTGTCTTGAGTCTGCCAGTATTCACTTACAAGATTACACAGGGGTAAAAATATTATACATAAATATATAAATTTCTATTTTTTATTTCTTTTTATTAGACAATCATGATTTGCTACCGTATTTGGCCTGAGCTTATTATATTGGTTTACATCAGTTAGATTTAGTTGGTTATATCTCAACTATTTGATCAATTTATGTGATTAGGATTTCACATATACCCATCATTTGCAAAGTTCTATTTTTATCCCATATCAGTATTTTAGTATTTTCACTCAAACAAAAAACAACAACATAGAACATGGCATGCGAATACCAGTATGTCAACTGTTACTAGGATTCTAGTTTAGCGATTGAATATCTCCACTGTATCACGTATTGCAACATATTGCAACATATTGCAATACAGATTATTAAATACATGCATTATGGCACATACTACGTAATATAATATTACAAAAGTTAAATCTAGTGTAAAGCAAGTAACATCTGTTATGAAGAGAACAATATATTTATATTTACTGCATGTAATATAATGTAACATTCAGTTGATAATTTAATTATTTATTAGTTAAATAATTAAGCATCTAACCTATATATTGATATTTAATATAGATATATATATTTTAATTAGAATAGGTTTAATTACATTTTGCATGAAAAATAATTGAAATATATTCTGATAATGAAAGTAATTGAAATGCTGAAATAATGAAATTTATTGATAATCAAACCTGTTGCAGATCTTGTATCAACCACACATAGAGAGAAAGCATTCCATATGAACATGATATTGAGCACTTCCAAAGGGAAGTAAGGGCTAAGGGGAAGAAATCTGAAGTCTTTCTACCATAATGTGCAATATTTCAATATATTATATCACACAAGTGGGGAAATTATTGTACTAGGGAGAAATACATTCTGAATTTCTAGAATATATTAATATATTTCTATATACCATTATGGGGAGAGGGGTGGGGGGTAGTTAATTCTTATGCTAAGCAGTAAAGAAATATATGTTGTGTATTGAAATTCCAGCATCACAAAGATTAACTCTTTCATTGTGAAGGAAACCAGATATTCCATTGAGCAGTGTAAGGGTTAACCTGATATAAATATATACAATTTATTACAAGATGTTTTTCAAATATCAATCTGCGTTCCACAAAAACATAGGGGCAAAATTAAATAAACCTATGGCCTCAATAGACATTTTTAGATAATTTATTAAAACAATGAATCTACTATTGTGTTTTAAATATCTGTGATGAAAATGCAATTGTTATTATTTTGAATAATGATGATACTGGTTGTAGTGTTAGTGATACATGTGTATTAATAGTCTTGTAATTTAAACATGAAATAAAATAGTTAATACTAAATGATAAAAATTATCAAAATTATGATTAAGAAACAAGCTTGAGTGTTCCCCCTGCTTAAAAATGTATCCCTTCATTGTGTACAGTCAAACTGCCCTGTAGTGTCTCTGTCAGCCCATGCAAACTCTGGTTAACATATGGCCATTGTGAGCTGATAGAGGTGTATGTATTATAGTCAATGCAATGTCATGTTGTCTGTACAGTGGTGGTGATGAAGAGAAGTAAGATGTTACCTGAATAAAATACTGATCAAAGAAAATATAAGTGTTCATTGTTTGTGTCTGACCATCGATGGTAGAGACTAGAGTACTAGTATCTCGATCTACATTTTTGTATACCATGATACCTATATTGCCATATATGTAACGTATGGTAATCATGGAATGTCGGAGAAAGCATATATCTATAGTAGCCTTTGTTGAAGACATTGGATTAAGAAATATAATGATAGAAAGAAGAGACGATCATCATTCATCAGAGGATCCAAAAATACTTGATGCCATAATGAGATCAACTCATAATCAGCAGCTGACGTAGATAAGGCAACAGCACAAGAGACACATTTTTGTGTATTGGCATTAACTGGAGAACATTATCTAATCAAAGTCTTTTAATTACACGTTTGAAATTTAGATACATTATTAAAATATATATATATATTGCTGGGTTAGAATAATCCAAAAATAACAGAAATAATATTGCTATAAATAGAAGACAAATAAGCAGCATTGATGTACACATGAGTTCACCCAGATAGGGTTAATCTAGACTTTTACAGTATAACTTCATTGTGTCATGATCGATATACACCACACTGAAATATAAAGCAGAATGTGCTTATTGTAAATGTGATAATATAGAAGTGTTGATCGTCTTGCATTGATGCCTATTACAATTAACATGGTAGTATTACAAGCCCGTCGTGATGGATCACCAGGAGAGAGAGATATGATGTCAACAAGGCACCAATCTGTTCATATAGACAGACATTTCTCAAGCAAGAAATACGTTATATTTGGTGTTCCCCAAGGATCCGTTCTTAGCCCTATCATATTCATAATCAATACAAATATGTTCTGGCTGACATTCCCACATATTGTTTAATCTACGTTATAATATATAATATATATTTCAATGTTTATGATGTTGATGACAACAAGGGGGGACTATTCTCGAAACGTTCTTACGATCTTCATAGCCTAAAAACGTGTGTATGATTCACATTATTCTTCCGAAAACATTGGGTATTACTAACAGTATTGCTACACAATCTCATGAAAGGAAACCGTAATAAATTGACAACGGCAATACAAGTAACAATAATAACAATGTGCAATTTATATTGCTCCAAACCCAGTTAATGCTCAAAGATCTACATTAGTAGAATATTATTTCGACTACCGGTATAATGTAAATCTGCATCAACTTGCAGCCTCCACGAAGACATGCTGGTAGTGTGAAATGCTGAGATAGAGTATTGATACATATATGTTCAGTAAGTATTATGTTGCATTAAAACATAATATTCAATATAGAATTTCAACGACTTGTCAAATTAAGTTTCTGTTGAAATAGCTAAATATATTTCACGATATGCAGTTTGAACTACCTCTGATCGAAATGTCCCGATAAATCTTGGATTAATCATCCACGTACGTATATATCATCGTTAATCCTTGTTGAAAGACGCATATATCCTGTTTATATAATTGATAGACTCATACATGTAAGAGTATACATTTTCATTGGAATTAGAACATTAATCCTGTTGCCAAAAGGTGTATAGGAAAGATGTATTGCATATTGAAAGAAATGTCACTGATATATAATTTAAAACCTCCGTTAGTCAACATCATATTACTTTGGCAAACGGATCAGGCAGCAGTTTTCATTGGATTTAAAACATTAATCCTGTTAACTAGAAAGTAAAATGTATACCAAATTATAGGAACGCCACTGATATTATGTCATTAAAAATATATTTGTCCGACAACATCGCGTTGGCCGATGGATGTATTGAATTCTTTAGGAACGTCAGTATTAATGCGGTCGCTCATGATCCAGAAAGAGTCCAATTTCCCTCCACGAAGTCTTAACGATGTCGTTACGTGTACGGTAGCTTCGGGAACATGGCCCCTGGACCGTAATCTTGCGACGAGAGCTTGTAATATAAAGGATGAGAAACCACACCCTCTTATTCCTGGCCTTAATGTGTACGATTTCATGCTCAAGCTCAAATTTTATATGGGAATTTGTGATCATACTCATGAAAGTTTCGTAATTTCGGGGCAAGGGGCCATGTTCCCGAAGCTATCGTATACCTAACGACATCGTTCGTGGAGGAAAATTTAATGATCCAGAAAGTGTCAAATGTTCCTCCACCAATTAGATGTCGTTACGTGTACGATTACTTCACGAACATGGCCCCTGTACTGCATGTCACCCTTGGATACGCTCCTGCCTTTGATATATTTCAGGATCCGGAGTTATTTTAAAAGCAGAATTACATTGTATAGCAGTAGTATGATGCACGACTCCAGACATATGATCCCTACGTACGCTCTGCTAACTGAAGACGATTCAAGTGACGATTTCGACCAGCGGGTGGACACTAAAGGACCTCTTCTAAAAGCCGTCCGTCAGAAACTGAAGCCTGTCACATACAAATGGAGCCATCTACCCATCGTGATCGTGCTCATCGTTGTGATGCTGGTCGGCATTTGTGTGGGACTGTTGATCGGTCTCGCCCTGTGGCACTCCAGCGACACCGGAAGTAAGGTCAACCACACGACCACAGGTACCACCAAGAAGCAGCATGAACACGGTACGTCCGCAAGTATCAGCAACACGACCAGGAGTAACAGTAACGCAACAACAAGTACCAGTAACACATCCACAAGTAGCATTAACGCATCTACAATTACCAGCAACGCATCCACAAGTACCAGCGGCGAATCCAGTACCGGAACCACGAAGATAACAGAACCTCAACTACCACACAGTGAGCCGATCAATAACTGGAGACTCGTGTTAAACGATTTAGGTAAAATATTGAAATAATTTTAAAACTTTGTATTTTCTTTACCACACTCATAGCGGGTGGTTGAACGATTCCCACTGTGACGTAAAACAATAATTCGCTCACTCTTCACGACGCTTTTGTTATTTTTAAATGATATATTTTAAAGAATAGTTAATCAATGTATTTTTTATATAGATCAGCCTGGGGTCCTATTCTCTTAAAGTTCTTACGAACTTCTTAGCCTAAGAACAGTTCATAGCCATACTATAAGAATCGCTAAGAACTGTTCTTAGGCTAAGAAGTTATAAGAACGTTTCGAGAATATGCCACGAGGCCTGCCTTTCACGAACGGGTCGTATAATAGTCAGGGCGTAAACCAGGGCGTACGTCATGCTTTTACTATAGCAGGAAGTGACGTAGATCTAGATATGAAACTATATATAGAACGAGTTGTATTTAATTATTGTTTAAAAACAAATGTGAGTGTTGACAGCACCCCCACTCTCTCTCTCTTTCTCGCTCTCTCGCTCTCTCTCTCTCTCTCCCTCTCTCTCTCTCTCTCTCTCTCTCTCTCGCTCTATCTCGCTTTCGCTCTCTTTCTTCTAAATCGTTCCAAGTGGCAGTAAGCTCTAAATAAATTTATTCGTGCATATTACGCTGTAGTAAACTTGTGGTGTTTCTAGGCACCGAGTCCTGTGTTCGAACCCTGGATATTGACGGAGATGCACTACCCGACGTGCTGGTTGCTCTGTCCCACGACATTGAAGTTGCAGCCATGTACACATTTATGGGTGGCAACGTTTTCAGGAAGTACTGCAGGAGCAAAGGTCAATATGACATTATAGAGAATACTTGATGACAATATAAAGAATACTTGATGACAATATAAAGAATACTTGATGACAATATAAAGAATACTTGATGACAATATACAGAATACTTGATGACAATAATAATTATAAAGAATACTTGATGACAATAATAATTATAAAGAATACTTGATGACAATATAAAGAATACTTGATGACAATAATAATTATAAAGAATACTTGATGACAATATACAGAATACTTGATGACAATATAAACAATGTTTGATGACAATATAAACAATGCTTGATGACAATATAAACAATGTTTGATGACAATATAAACAATACTTGATGACAATATAAACAATGCTTGATGACAATATAAACAATACTTGATGACAATACAAACAATGTTTGATGACAATATAAACAATGCTTGATGACAATATAAACAATGCTTGATGACAATATAAATAATACTTGATGACAAATAAACAATACTTGATGACAATACTTGATGACAATACTTGATGACAATACTTGATGACAATATAAACAATTCTTGATGACATTATAAACAATTATTGATGACATTTTAAACCCTGTTTGATGACATCATAAGCTATGATTGATAAAATGGTACGCCCCGTTTGATGACATCATAAGCTATGTTTGATGACATTATAAATCATGTTTGATGACATTACAAGATATGCTTGATGACATTATAAATTATGTTTGAGACATAATCCGAAGAACACAGCCGGATGTCCTACGTGTCAGTAAAAGCAAATACGAGAACTAGTTTTATTAGAAAGAATATTATGAATAAGATATTTGTCACAATGCCACCGTCTTGAATGGGACTGAACCTTTGCTGTCACAATCCCACTGTCTTGAATGGGACTGAACCTTTGCTGTTTCAGGGTTGAAGTTTCCGTGTGGGGGATTCTTGCTGGCCTTGAGAGGTGTGGATGGTAAACAGCTGTGGAGCCTCCCAACTCGAGGTCAGATCTTCACCATCATGTGTCACGTGGACCTCAATAGTGACGGGCTGGATGACTGCGTGTGTACAGGTCGACAAAGCGTCGTCCAGGCCGTCGACGTCAGACATGGTCAGCGTGTGTCCTCTGTCTGGGTGACTGTCCTGTGTTTGGGTGACTGTGTTCTCTGTGTAGGGGTTCTCTGTCTTGGTGGCTATTCTCTGTCCGGTTGACGTGGTGAGCTTGTGTACCACCGTGTGTTCTCTGTCTGGGTGACATGTTCAGCTTGTGTACCACCGTGTGTTATCTGTCTGGGTGACTATTGGTTGTATGGATGTTCTCCGTCTTGGTGGCTATTCTGTCTGGGTGAATGTGTGTTCTCTGTCTTGGTGCCTATTCTGTCTGGGTGAATGTGTGTTCTGTCTTGGTAACTATTCTATCTGGCTGAATGCGTGTTCTCTGTCTTGGTGACTATTCTGTCTGGATGAATATGTGTATTCTGTCTTGGTGACTATTCTGTCTGCGTGAATGTGTGTTCTCTGTCTTGGTGGCTATTCTCTGTCTGGATGACTGTGTTCTCTGTCAGGGGTGTTTCTCTGTTTTGGTGGATATACGTCCAGGGGATCGATCACACTGATGACGATGATGTTACTGCTGTTGCTTCTTCTGCTACTACTACTACTACTCGTATTATTATTATTATTATTACTATATTCAGGAAAGACGCTGTGGTACGCGGACGTCACCATGTACCCTAAGTTCTTCCTCATGTCGTGGAACGTCTACCAGGTGGTCACTATCCCAGATGTTGACAGTGACATGGTCAAGGACATAGTAATACCCCACGGCGGCGACCCCAGACTTGAAGGCAGTGTAAGTATACGTAGCATTAACCCTCTCCTCGCCAGAGGCAACTGGAGATGCCTCAACGAGTAGTAGCTGTGCCATAGAGAGATGTACTAATGCACATTAGTTTAACTATAAATTCAAGTATATGTACGTTGTTGACGAGTTGTCCATTTCTGTATAGTAAGTAATATAAGAAGTACAGCGTACACATGTGCATGTAAAGGGTTCTTATTAAACAATAACAAAAATTACCCGATTTCCAATGCTAAACCGAATCTGTATCTAACTTGCAAACAGTTTATTTATAGATTCACAACCGTACTTCCGGTCGCTTGATAGTGTTGTCCGGGAAGACCGGACATCCGCTTGGCAAGTACATAGAAATGCCAAACAGCAAGGAAACCTACATGAGTCTGGTGACACATACAACACTGGACGGCTCTCAGTATCTCATATTTGGCAGCGGCGGGGAAACAGTTCCAGGTGAGTCTCTGATTGGCTGTGGCCAAAGGTAAATTTAACAGTAATGCAGACGAGGCATAGTACATCTTGATAAATAATGTCTGAAAATTACGATTCAGGTGACCTAATGGCAATGACCTTAAAGGATTTTATCAAGAGCACAAATCAGAATCTAGAACCAACTTTCAAGGGCCAACATTCTTGGAAACATCTGTTGCAGAAAGATAGCGATAATATCATGTATCTCTACAGGTACGTCTTATCTTGTACCCATGCATTTATTACAATACCGTTTAATTATTCTTAACAAGTTGAAAAGTTTAGACTCAATGGTTACACACGAGGCATTGCTGCAGAAGCAAGACTAATATAAGTTTAGGTCTACTTCTTTACTTCTTTGTCATTTACATATCCGACGTCAAATAAAGTTTCTTCTTAGCAGAAATAATGATGATGATAATGATGATGATGATGATGATGATGATGATGATGATTATGATGATGATGATGGTGATGATGATGGTGGTGGTGATGATTATGATTATGATGATGATATGATGATGATGATGATGATGATGATGATGATGCATGCTCAAGGCTATACACGGGAGTGTCCAATGCCAATGGTAACACTTTAAAAATATGGGTTTTGAGTTGAGCTTTTAATCTGTACATAGTGAATTGTTGTTGTAAAGTGGAATAGACTGTCAATGGTGACACACGATACATTTCTCACGTTGCTGCAGAAGCAAGACCAAGGGTGTGATGGTTCCTCCGGTGTTCGTGGACGTGAGCGGTGACGGAGAAATGGACGTTCTCATTCACGCCTATGACGGCACCATCCTCCTTCTGGACGGATTGTCAATGAAACCACTCTGGAAGGCGTCCTTCCCAAATATGGAGTCGTACAGGTTAATTACCATCAGCCTCGTTCCCAGGTCAAACTTGTCACATGATGCCGCTGGTTCTAGAGGTAGCTTCAGCCTCGTTTCCATGTCAAACCTATCACGTGACGCCACTTATCTATTACTGTAGCCTACAGGCTGCCACTGTAGGCCTACACATATTTAAAATATAATACTGAAATGCGATAACTGGGGTCTAGGACTCCTTTCAAGATTCTTTCACTTAGGCCACGGCTTGTCGGTTTAGGGCAGGAGGAAAGAGCTGAATGTTGCAGAAGTTCTGCGAGCACCTGCTGGTACTGACAGACTAAGGAATAATAAGGCCTATTATGCATTGCCACCAATTAATATTGTGTCAGAAAGGAGCCATACAGTATAATACATGCGTCGGCTTCACGTGCGATTTTATTGATGTGTTCATGAGTTTCAACTTGCCAACTATATTATCTATATTATAGCACGCCAGCACCGGGGTATTTCAACGATGACGATTATTTGGACTTCATGGTTCAATTCTGCGTTGGTGTATGGCCCAGGTACAACCATTCTCAGGTAACAGATCTTCGGCATGGATTCACATCAGACTCTTACACAGGATTTATTTTGACCAATTACTTAAGATAGATAGATAATTATAATGGCCGGGGTGTCGATAATGCCGATAATACGGATGCTCTATTGAATCTGCTTTTCAAGCGTGGGGGGGGGGGGGGGCGGGGGGGGG
>JAVCKZ010081159.1:0-12676 GCA_034780755.1 Lepetodrilus elevatus
AAGAAGAAGAAGAAGAAGAAGAAGAAGAAGAAGAAGAAGAAGAAGAAGAAGAAGAAGGAAGAAGAAGAAGAAGAAGAAGAAGAAAATGAGGAAGAAGAAGAAGAAAAGGAGGAAGAAGAAGAATTCATTTTAGGTGTCATGTGATGAATAGAAATATAATGGTAACATACATTGACAAGACACAGTTTTAAAAACATCACCCGGCCATTTGAGGCCTATTATATATATAGAACAGCAACATACAAACATATAAAACAGCCCTATCGGGTGCGATCTCCATATCGATATGACACGTGTATAGGGAGATACTACACGGCAGTCTTCATAATAAACGATTATCCACAGCCTTGATGAGACATGGGTGTTAACCTTGTGTATTCTGTGCTTAGCACTAGAAGTATGCAGACAAGATTTTAGCTTAAGTCTCGATTCAAACTCATATTAGAATTGATATAATCTATGCACATTAATTGTTGTGTTTAGGTATTGTATTTGCCTGAACCTCTTTTTTTGCCTGTGGAATAATTGCAAGGACACTGTCCGCCGAGGACAGGATATGTGTCTATATTTAAAAATAATAAATATAAATAGAAGTCAATCTGCAGTAGCGGTCAATCCCCCAGGAGGTAAACACCTAGCTACTTATGACAAGTTTGTATATGTACACTTATGTAATTATTATACAAATGCATCTGTACGAATATATGTATATATTATGATTTTATGATTTTATGTCTATGGTAATTCGCAAAACGAATTGCACTAGATAAATAAATGTGTTCTTCTTCTTCTATGACTGACACTAAAGAACACATTCGGATACATATCGGAGTACAATGGTGTAATATTTAATTAGATGACTGATAGATTTCACTTTGGGCTAAAACTATAGCCATGTATGTACAGAAAGTGTAACTGTACGGAAAGAGAAATAATTGAACTGAAGCTAATAAATATTCAGTTTCAATTTGTTTTATTTTGTAATATATTCTTTTTATTTGTTTGTGTTTCTGTTTTGTACGTAAATATATCACAGTTACTGAGTCGGAACTAAATTAAAATAGTTTGATATTCGTGTAACGGCTTGTGCTGATAACTGTTTCTGTCTGTCTCTCTGTCTGTCTGTCTGTCTGTCTCTCTGTCTGTCTGTCTGTATGTCTCTCTGTCTGTCTGTCTGTATGTCTGTATGTCTGTCTGTCTGCCTGTAAACATCAGTTTCAAGTCCGTGTGATTCCAATGATTTACATAATTTATTTATTATCATTAATTTGTTCTTGTAGTGTTATTACAAGTTGAGGTGTGTCTGATGTCTCAAATCTACATAATGTGCTTGAATTGTTTAATTATGTTCATCACTCAGCCACGACCAATTTTAATTTATGAGCCAACATGAACTTTGATAATTATTATATAAAAGTGTACAATATTAGTTTTAGTATATACATTGCATTTCCATAGACTTGATTTCAATACTATCTCCAGTTCCAATAAATAATGAATTCCATCAATATTACACCACATAGTTAACAACATATTGTTGCCGAACGTTTGCATTAATAGCCAATTCATTGAATCTGTTCACATAATAATAATTATGTAATAGTCAAGATATATTTGTTTTACTTTCTGGAGCTCTATGCAACGTCACAATGTGAGGGTGTAATAATATTGTTGTGTTAGTTAATATATTAGCCTATAATATAAGTAAACTGACTGGGTTATTACACACATCCCATGTTGTGAACCTTTCAATCAGAATGAATGATGAAAATCGCCTTTCTTTGGGGTTTTAGGATTCGGTCTTGGGTAGAATGTCACAATGGAGTTTAGCCCAGAGGTTGTCGAGCTAAGGAAGTCTGAGAGCTGTAACGAGTGTATACCAGAGCGAGATTACGACGGACCGCCCAACCCGTCACAGCAGAGTCTATTCTTCTTCGGCAATCATTTCATTTCTTCTATAATTCAAGCTAGGTTCTGATCGAGAGGTCTTTCATATTGACAGCTTGCACAGAAATAGGATATTAGTAATTAACTCCTCCCGGCCAATCAGGGTCCGGGCAGACTTGATCAATGCTCTACACTCGCTGTACAATTTAACTGCTAACTCCCACAAACGATAGCAGTGTTGATCGCCAGTCAGCCACCACCGCCAGCCAATCAATACGCACCGGAAGTAACCCATCGACCAATGAGAATGTTCCATATAAATTGCGCTTCTTGACTTGCTATGCAAACAAACATTAGATTAGAAGATTGCCAATGTAGCGATAATTACATTAACAAAGTATTTATGATACGAGTTGACACGACCAAACTCATAAAAAGCTATTTCATCTCGCGTACACAACATTTCGCATGCACCTATCGGAGTAGTAAGACGTGCTATATTGAGTGTAAAAAAGCAATAGGACGTACATCGTATCATTATTATTGGCGCCACTGTATGGAGGGTAGCAGGGATATGGAAGCCACCAACGGCAGTCCTACAACACAAAGTCGAAAGATGAAGTCCTACAGTATTGACAGTATTCTAGGACGCAGTGAATCCACTGCTGGACAGCGAGCATCAGAAAGTTCGCCAAATGAAAGAGGTAAGATTCCATACAGTAATGTGGTTTTAGAAATGTGTGTTGTCATTGTATGTGACCATTGAATTGGTATTCTTGGCATGACACCTAAATAAACACTCTTCTTCTTCTTCTCCTCCTCCTCCTTCTTCTCCTCCTCCTTCTTCTTCTACTACTACTACTACTACTACTACTACTACTACTACTAATACTACTACTACTACTACTACTTCTTCTCTTTTAATTATCGTCCGCTGTACTGATCATTTAGATTTGATAAATGAATGTAATGAAGATAAGAGTGTGTTATTCTGCACATAAGTATGTGTATCCATGTAAGTTTTTGTTTAAATATTATTTAAAGTTTAACAAACAAACATGCCCTCTGTATTTTCTACTCTACACTGCGTATGCAATAAATTTGATTCCTTATGTTATTGAAATATCGGTACAATAATAGACTATCTAGCTTTTGTTGCATCAGTATAGATAGTGCGTGATTCGAGAGCTATCACATGCATGTGCTCATATTCCGCCAATTGCATGCATGTTTTGCTTAAGTTGATGTCTTTTAAATACGATATATCTAAACATATAGTTGAATGTATTAACAATCCAATTTCATATAGTTTATCACATAATATGCAATTAATATATTTTGGGTAATACCTTTATACTGAATGGACATCTGTTTTTCTGTCTGCATGCATATGTTTTAGAATTTATAATTTATCCTTCGGTGAAATAAATTCATTATACAGTTTAGAAAGTAATGCGAATATATTAAATCCCAATCGGATACAAATCGTAAGACGGATATGAATCATTCATTGAAGACACAAGTTCACGTCGTAATAAAAAAAGCATATTAATGTGAATGGCATACTATCTAGGATAAGGTCATCCTCGTAATAGTTTTATATTATTTTTCGCTTGAAATAATCGGATCAGTAAGACAGTTCCGGCGTTAGTTTGTTTGGAATGTTCTCAACTATTGTATTTATAAAGAATTTAGGAGTGTAATGTATTGTTCACCGTGTTTTACTATGCTGGATAGTATTCTCAATAATTATGTTATTACTATTCTCTTTAATCTGTAAACTAAGCCACAGTATTAAATATGTTTCTGTTTTGTTTTCAGCATCATCAACACCGACACATAGTCAAGAGGTATATTCACAAGACCAATGCTTCCCGTCCCCACACCGAACTGGACGTTTCTCGTCACCCCGCGGGGACGGGCACAGTGGGTATGTTTCGCCTGTGTGTCCGGATCAAGAGGACAGTTTCGAGTCCCCGAGGGGTGAGGATCAAGAACAGTTTGGGTCCCCAAACATCGAGGGACGGGACGAGATGTCAGGGCTCGAGGAAGTAGACGAGACCCGCGGGATGGATGTGACGAATTCTGAAGGCGAAGACAGCGGAAACAAACCTAGGAAAATTCGACGCAGTAGAACAACATTTACTACCTTTCAGCTGCACCAACTTGAGCGGGCGTTTGAGAAGACACAGTACCCGGATGTCTTCACACGTGAAGAGCTAGCTATGAGGCTCGAACTCAGTGAAGCGAGAGTACAGGTGAGCTATGGCCATCAAGTAAATGCATACCTTCGAAAGAGATGACAAATTGAAGACATAGTTAACGCGTAAAAATGTACCCTCACATCAGATGGAACGTTAATTTGGCTGTTATTTAAGATCCGTTGTATGCAGTTGTTACGATGATGATGCATCTCAAACATTATAATGTTCTCTGCATATTTACAATAGACGGGAAGTCATTTATAAAATGAATACTATTGAATTGGGAAAAGATATTACGGACAATATATTTATTTCTTGGATATGAAATAAATGAAGATATATGTGCTTAGTTAGTGGTCGATGTGTGTATTGCACAACTCATGTTATAATTAATATGTTTATCCTTAAGCATTGCTCTGAGAATTAACCCTGGATACCTTCCAGTGCACTCCTTGCATGCATGTGTGGCCCAGTGGCAATGATCTATACATTGACGTGTTCAGTCAACTATTTCAATTAATTCCAACAGTTAAATTAAGCTAACTGTTGTACAATGTATATTCAAAATAAACATGTCTGACATGGAACCTTTGAAAAATATATCATTGCACGTCAATTACAATTAATAGTAGTGTGTGACGTAAAGCTTTAGACTGGGGTTCTTAAATTGTAAGCAATGCGCTGTATCCTATAGGTCTATCAGTTTACTATGTTAATCTTAATTACTATTATTATAACTGATAATGATAAAAATAATAATAATAGTAGTGGTAGTGGTGGTGGTGGTGGTAGTAGTAGTAGTAGTAGTAGTAGTAGTAGTAGTACATGTAGTAGTAGTAGTAATAATAGTAGTAGTAGTAGTAGTAGTAGTAGTAGTAGTAATAGTAGTAGTAGTAGTAGTAGTAGTAGTAGTAGTAGTATCATTATTATCATTAGTATTATTAGTATTATTAAGTCAGCCACAACTATTGGGAATAATGCCATATATATGATAACACCGCAAGACTCATCGGTCAGACGTTTTCTTGATTGACACGTGGTGCTTCTTTGATATACAAAGACGCCAGCTAGTGATTGGAGTGGCCTTGATGAAGACGGTACATCAGAAATAGTATGATTACACGGTTCGAGATCGGAGCAAACACAGCAATACTAGGACTCATTCGCGAGCAATTCTCAAATACCGGTAGGCGTAGCTAAGATGAAATATATATAATCTGTTGTATACCAACAAAACCGCAGATAAATACAATGAAACGAATACGGAATAGTACACATATATAGAAAGAGAGAGAGAAAGCGAGAGAGAGAGAGAGAGGGGGAAGGGTATAGAAAGGGAGAGAGGGGAGAAAGCGAGAGGATAGAGTGAAATACATAGAGAGGAAGGGAGGGAGAGAGACAGAGACCGAGACCGGCGAGAGGAAATAAAGAGAGAGAACGAGAGAGAGAGAGAGCGAGAGAGAGAGAGAACGAAAGAGAGAGAAAGAGATAGAGAGTCGGCGATGGGGAAAAGAGAGGGGATAAAGCGAGAGGGTAGAGAGAAAGAGAGAGAGAGGGCAAGGGAAAGGGAAAGGGAAAGGGAAAGGGAGAGATAGAGAGAGAAAGTGGGGAAGGGGAGATAGCGAGAGAGGATGAGAAAGCGAGAGGATAGATAGAAAGAAATAGAGAGAGGTTGGGGAAAGAGAGAGAGAGAGGGGAGCGACTGAGACAGAGACAGGGACGAGAGGAAAGAGAGCGAGAGAGAGAGCGAGAAAGAGAAAGAGAAGGAGAGAGAGAGCGAGTGAGTGAGAGAGCGAGAGCAGGAGAGAGAGAGGGAGAGAGAGATATAGGGAGAGAGAGAGAGCGAGTGAAAGAGCGAGAGCAGGAGAGAGAGGGCGAGATCAGGAGAGAGATAGGGGAGAGAGAGAGAGAGAGAGAGAGAGAGAGAGAGAGAGAGAGAGAGCGAGAGAGAACACGAACTAACGAACACACGAGCGAGCAAGCAACACTACACCAAAGCAACACCACACGTACAGTACGCACTCACTAATGTACACGTAAATTACATAGGAATTAACTTTGCTTTAAAATCGATGGCCTCTCCAGTATCTACCGCACATATCACGTTATCTGACCAGACATCTGCACAGGTCGATAAGGAGTTCCAGAAATGCTTAGTTTCAACTAAGCCAGCACCGTACATTTATCTACCATTGGCTGAAGGTTGACTATGTACACACACCAGATACCTTCCAGGAAACCAGTTCATCGAATCAAACTGTACTTGACCGAATTCAACATGATAGTTCTACAGTACAGAGATACAGTAGGCCGTAAAGACGTCGAGATTTTGGGTTCGATTCTGTAATTGAGGGACAGGAATGTAAGCCAAGGTTTGTCGGCACCAGAGTACTGGTCTTGCTTGTTCCAAGGCAGTGAAGCACAGTGGATGGTGGTAAGGCAGTACCAGATAGGATATGCCGGTAGGACGTCAAGGTTTGAGTTCGATTCTCTAATTCAAGGAGGGACAAGATGACAGTAAAGGGTTAGTTGGCATCATAACGGTACACGTAGTATGTCGTAAGAGTTTGGGTTTGGGTTCGACCCGGAACGGGAATACTGTCCAATGCTATCCATGGTTGGAAGTCACCAGAACGTGAGCTCTACGAAGTAGAACTGTTATCAGGATGTCCTCCTCCATGAAACAGGTCTTCAAGATTACTATTTGAGGTGAACGACGAAAGTGCAAATAATTCACAGCTATTCTAATACCGGGCCGGTATTCATAAAAGGGCTTTTATATAGTCAGTTGTTGCTATATAGTTGGTCTTAAAAAAACTGACTTAAACCCTTTTATGAATACGGCCCCTTGTCTATTGATTTTATTCCACACATTTCACTAGTGACATAAAGTAACTTGAAATAGTAGCATGCTAGAGATGGTATTTTATGATGGGGAAACTTTGTAGAATCTGCCATTAACTATTTGCAGTGCAATTATTGATCGTAATGTTTCCAAGTAAAGTTGCCATATCAAGCTATAAATTATAATGAACACCTTCTAACAATATAACGAAAGGCCTAAGAAATAATTTAACGGCACATTCGACAATAACGCAACTTGTGACGTCTGTTAACTTTCTAACGTGTCCATGTAGTCTAACGATATCATCCTTGGTCTTGTCAGTTCCAGCCTGTGTTCGCAAGTTTACTGCACCATTCAGCGCTACGGATGTTGTTGGTTTCCTCCTACCATAAACTGGCAAGACGTGATATAAGTGAAATAATCTTGAAAGCGGCTCTAAACCCCAAACACTATATTCCAATGGTCCTTGGGAACATTACTAGATCTGACATGTCCACAGCGGATATCATCACTGTGACATCTACTTAGTAATATATTAACGGATAAAAGAGGTTTCAAGTCAAGATACGCCATTCACTACTCCACTGGTCTTCTACGTAAATCCTTAAGACGTATTGGAGCATAACACGTGTTTCCGGTTGAGATGGGGGTTGCAAAGTAGTACGTATATCCCGGTGCGTACTCCTCTGTGGATCTTCAATGGAACTCTGCAAATTAAATAAGCAATGACTGACGTGGTAGGAGTCGTGTGCAGATATATAGCTGTGGCAATAGGAAAAGTGTCTGTCTGGTACGGGGGCTACTGTACTATAGCAATCCATACTGGGACTCGCGTCTCTTTACATTGCTAATTCACAAGTAAGAGGATCAAGGGCTATCGGTCACGTGAGCAATACCCATGGGTAACGTGATCAATACGTAGGTGTCATGTGATACAGTCCGGGCGAAGACTCGTGCATTGGGATCAGCATCTAAAAGTGACCACGGTCCTGTTTCACAAAACGATCGTAGAGCTAAAAGAGTGAGAGCTAATTACGACGCTCGCAAGTCTATTATATGTTTGTGGGACGGGAGTAATCACTCTTCTTTGTGAACTTTCTTAAAGTGTAAAATATATTATTAATTATTTTTTTAAGATTATTTTATAATATATGCCCTCATATCTGTTTCAACAAGATCTCGAGCTTGATCTGCATTTCACAAAAATACCGTACTGCACTCTGTTGCCCGTTCGATACGATGAGAATCGTAAATCCATTACGCTAAGGTATGAAGCTGCGTAACTCGTAGCGCTACGCTCATTCTGTAGATCCTCAAAAATATACCGGAACACCCTAGGTGAAGGTTTCCTGTCAGGATTCTGTCATGATTTTTTTTAGGATCCATGTATGGGCCTATTCTCGAAACGTTCTTATGATCATACAAATCTTAAAGATTCGTATACACGTAGTAGAGATATGGACATGTACTTGCGCACGTTCTTGGGCGAGGAAGATCGCAAGGACGTTTGTGTCCCCTGGAACAAGAAACCTGGTTTTTTTTGCTGACTACTGCTCCTGGCAGTAAGGGTATCGTTTCTCCAAGCTCTCTTATCCACTAAGAGAGCATAGCGCCCTCTTTGTCGATAGCTAATGCATTGCTAAGAGAGTGCTATGGTCCCTTAGCGGCTAAAAGAGCTTCAATTTTACCAAGCCTCTCCACTGATCCTTAAATTACTACTAATATATATGAAGACTATACCGTAAACTTCTTTCATATAAGAACCTAGTGGGATGCATACATAGTGTAAGTGTATACTCCCTATGCATTTTTAACGTTGACCGCATATCATAATACCTTTTGCTACTATTCAGTGAGAATCCTTTAGAGGAGCATTATTCCGAAGGATTACGTACATAACCTAGTGGGATGCATACATAGTGTAAGTGTATACTTCCTATCTATGCATTTTTAACGCTGGCCGCATATCATACTACTTTTTGCTACTATTCAGTGAGAATCCTTTAGAGATGAGCATTATTCCGAAAGATTACGTACAGACTTAACCCCGGACTATTGGTGGCGACGGACTGTATCATGGAGATCTATGGACACCATTAGCTTCACTTGTCCTATAACTGCGATGGCCTTGCATGAATCCGCGATCAATAGAACACTGTATAATACGAGTCTGTGCGACCAAAGTCTGGAGAAACGTCTGCTGGCAGAGGATGTGCGTTCACTATTGATCCAGTTTGGTAGGTTTTTTGTTGGTGCTGCTACGGTGGGTTATTCATTACGAATGCAACGAGAAACCGCCAATGTTTGAGTTGTATCAAAGAAAAGGTGGAATGGGATATGGCGGGACATGTACCGGAAGTGGTGAACAGGCACGTTGGTTAATCCATCACCACCCATATTTTGATGAACTACAATCACGGTTTGTTGACATATACTCAACAAAATTAATTAAGGACCATCAGTAGCGTATTTGTTCACATGTACATTAAGTTGTAAATTATGTTATTTCAACAATGAATAATGTCCAGACTTCTACAGGCGTCGGGTACTCTTCAAGAACTTGCAGATGCATTTGAAGAATATTGGCACCGGATTCCACAAGCCAAATTCCGAAATTTGGTAGAAGCGCTCCCAACAAAATATCTTGATTTTGTTGGGTATAGTCCATGGTCAAACATATTCTTACTTGAAAGTATGTACATTTGAATTATCTACACACTTTTTTGGGGCAAAGATCTACATTTTCCTCATGTCCAACTGGTTTTCAATATTGTCATATTTTATATATTTGTCTTGCAAAAATTATTGTCTCGCAACAACAAATACAAACATGTTGATCGAGTTACTAAATAAAAACGAAATAAGACAAATCTAGGTGTTCCACCATTACATTTAGTCGTACCACTTCGAGTTATGTCCCCTTATTTAATTAATATAACAAGCAAAAATAATTACCACCATGTTCAGATTTTTAAAGGACGTTTATACTGGCGAATCGAGAACTGTTCTATATCAGGGGGTTGCAGTGGAATTATATCTACCTTACAGCGGCCACGGGTCTTTGGAAGTACAAACATGATGTTATGTAAGTCACTTGCTCGTGAATGTACTCTGCAATTGACAATTGTAGCTACGAAATATTCCAGAACGAGCATAACTATCTATGATTGTGTGCCTTTAAGTCATGTGTTCTCCAGTATACACGTTGGGGTTTGGCAGCCAAGGGTTACATGAATCAAAGTATACCTATTCTTGATACAGGATAATGAGTGTAAAGTGGCATTGAAATGTAATGATACATCCGGGTCTCACAGGTTCCAGACTATAATTTCCGGTTACTCGTGTCACTACGCAGTACTCTTACTTGTTTAATGGCTTGTCGTGCAGTTTCAGTTGCACTGGATGCTGCTTTTCATGCATATTTTGATGTCTTCGTGAATCCCGGAAGTTTTCCCAATAAATATTGTTTAAAAACATAATATTTTGATATAGGACTATTCTATCCACCGAAGAACCACCTACATGCACTAATAGGTGCGTTTTATGCATATATTAAGTCTATATCTCATTACATCCCGAATAACGGAACATTGACATTTCTGACTACTCAAATAGCCTCAATGTATAGAGTGAAGATCATGCAACCTGGTAACGTGATAACCATGCGTGGCTGTATTACCAAGCGTGTGAAACCACACACACTACACGGAAGATGTATAGAAAAACACGTCGGAATTGTGAATTGGACGAGATCTAAGATTTCGTCACGAATGGCCCGGTCTGATATCGAACTGTCTATCGTCGCGATAAAATCAAATACACAGAATCAAATAGACAATGGACGTCTTTGTCACGATACCAGACGAAATTGATTAATGCATTCCTGAATAATTAAGACACGTGAATTAATACCCTCCCATCTAGGGGAGGAAATATAGACAATTCATGAATTGATTTCTTCTTTCAGTGACTACAGTTGGTAGACTAATCACCTGTGTTAATTATCTAATTCACTTTAATAATCAGTTATACCGCAGTGGCTATCAATGATGGCAAATACCGGACAATATAAAACTTATGTCTGGAACTTGGTGCAATTTGAGTTGTATCAAGAACGACGGTTATATCATTTCGTCAATGTTAGGGTTAAGTCTTATCAAGAACGTCGGGAATATAATTGCGTTAATGCTAGGGTTAGTCTTATCAAGAACGTCGGTTATATCATTGCGTCAATGTTAGGGTTCAGTCTTATCAAGAACATCGGTTATATCATTGCGTCAATGTTAGGGTTCAGTCCTATCAAGAACGTCGGTTACTATGTATATCATTGGCTGTTTTAAAACCCAGTAGACGATACACGTGATGGTCCAGATCATGACAGATGTTTCAACAGTGGATTTCCTTCTCTGGTAGTTTGACCTGGCTGAGCTCAGTGCAGGTCACGTGATTAATGGCGGCACCCTCTGGGAACCAGCTCCCTTAACCGTGATGCATTGGAAAACGGAATAACGTCGATCGATTCTGTGACAATGGGAAGATCGATGTTTCAATTGCCCTCGAAAATAGGATGAAAGACTGTGATCATGCGGAGAAAAAAACGACAGGAAAGACATCAACGCATACCGCTACTAATTCCATGGCGTGGAAAGGTCTGGCGAGAGTTATCTCCTCATCTCAAGAATCCATTGCACGAGGCATGCTCTGTTGATGTGCGCGGACTTCGATATAAATCGCCAGTGGGATCTAGATGCGGCGGGGAAATTGATTTGTACCGTTAGAAGATGCCCCTGCTGTTTGATGAGAATTGTGTTTGTCGTTGTGGAGATTATGGACTTGGTGATAACAGATTTTTCAAGTCTCGCCGTCGGCCCTAGTTGAACCGTAGCACGTTACTATTATGTATTGATCGCGCATACGAAGCAACGCTCATGCACAGGCCTAACTCCAATGATTGACTGCAGCCAATGTACGTCTCAAACAGTCATAGTCCTTACTAGCTCATTCAGGAATGCCACTTTACCATCGTTAATTGCCTCTTCGAATTTGATGTCCTAAATGGTAATGGTTCGATAGATACATTAATAATGTTCCTTTAGAGTACATGTTTCTTCTCTTCTTTTCTTCTTCTTTTTGTTTATGGTGGGGGTTGAATATTTAGATATTAACGGTTAATAAACTTCAGGTAATGGAACATGTACTAGCTATAAGTATGAACGTAGATAATGATGAAATAGCTTTTAAAGGCATAATATCACTGTTGATTGAACTGTATAATGGACAAACGACTAAGTATACGCTTGATTTATCCACCCAAAAGTTGTTATTTACTGATGTACTTATACCGGGTCTCCAGTACTCAAAATATTAATGTTTTATATGAATGTAAGGAACGTTCCGCTATTTATCTTTTCTGTGATGCATCAACTGAACTATGAACGAATTGCGAGAACACGTTAGATGTGCGTATTATATGTTTAAGTCGTACCACTGGGTTATGTCCCCTTGTGGAAATAACGATAGGATATAACCAGGTTGTCTATCAGTAGGGCTACAGGCGAAAACGTCCAAGCGCCAAAACGTCCAAAATTGGCTAAAACGTCCAATTTGTTATTTAATTGAAAAATGGATTATTTTGTTCATGAAATGCATGTATTTGGATAAAAACATCGATTATGAATATAATAAGTAAAATATTATTTATACATCAGTATCTGCAAAAATATTGGCGAAAACGTCCAAA
>JAVCKZ010081170.1:0-12675 GCA_034780755.1 Lepetodrilus elevatus
AGTGAGATAAACACATTTTATATATCTATCTCTCTCTCACACACACACACACACACACACACATATATACACACACACATACATACACACACACATGCACACACACATTCTCTCTCTTTCTCTCTCTCTCTCTCACACACACACACACTCACACACACACAATACACACACACACACACACACACACACACACACGGAAACAACATTACTCAAAACAACAAATATAATCTTTTCTCACATATTTTCTATCAAATCACACACCACTGTGTAGTCGTATTTAATTAAAATTAAATCATCGTTTTGTTTCCGCTCCCTCTCCTTGATGTAGGAGCCTAACGGAAACACAGAAGGATCTAATGTAAATTATTTTGCTACGAGGCCTGACATAAGGTGTAATCATTGATGGAATATAGCACATCAAAGAAGATAATTCAAATTGGATTTTCAGATGTCAGTTAAAGCGAAGATCAATTTCAAATGAAATGAAAGTATTTTGACAGTATAAAGTTATCTGACCTGCGTTGTCTTTAATTATCACAAACTTAGTTCCGTGAGCGCAAATATAGCTACACGCGATCCAACATTAAAACCTTTTTAATAATGATGGTTAAATTCGTCGATTTACGGCTTTTAAAATGGCAAGGTGAGTTTTCTATATATAGCAGGATATACAGGTATCGTGTGTAAAACGTAAAATAAAGCAATTACATATATTTTCAAGATTAACTTAAATTAAGGTTGTTAAACGGGAAACGCACTTTATACATGGAAACACACAAATACATAGGAATATAACAGAACTATACAATCATATACTAAATGTTTATGCGTCGTCGAGATTTGCACGCAACTCATGTGACAGTATACGCACGATCCTACAGCATCTGTCTCTCGATAAACCTATGTTGAAGTCAATTAAATCTAATTTCAAGTGGAAACGTTAACTTTACTTTAATTTATACTCTTCCGTCAATATCATCGATGCCAATCAAATACTTAAATTAAACTCCCAGACGTAGTTCTCAAATGTATCGATCGAAATAACTCCCAGAAGAGAGTGGTGATACCGCAATGAATTACTTGATGCTGTACTGCGTATGATATATACTGTTTGAGAGTTTAATGGAAACGCTGTATTATAATAATCAAATAAACCACTGTACTCCTCCAATTATTTAAACAGTATATGTGAAATACATCTACATGTATGTGTGTCTCAGATCAAATTATACTATAGAGAAAGCTTACGAGAATCAGGCGCAACACTTAATAGTACGTGAAATACGTATCTGTATGTCTCAAATCATCCTATACAATGTAAGGCTATAGATACAGATAAATACGGACATTTGAATGTTTTCTGTATTGACTCTAAAAGTGAACATAGCAAAATTACGTAGTCATATAATCTTCATTGGGATATAGTGGCATACGTTTGATGAAAGTGAATTATAATTTATTGGAGGTTAACTACTCAAATTTAATATGTACACACACTGTCATAATCAATGGCTTAGGAAGAAAGGTATAATCACTTTCGTTGAGGATACGCCACGGGTCATGTTCATCGCAATTCCCTAGAGCCAACGGTTCCAGCTTCTCTAACTACCAGCCTACGGGAAGACGCAGTGCAGAGTTAAAGAGGGAAAGCAATGCTCAGCCTGGAGAAGTCTGGAGAAGTCTGCAGAAGGCGACGGGTTGAAGGGCAAGCAGTGTGCTGTGCGTTCATGTTGTAGACTCCCTTATTATATAATGCTGTACAGTGAATGAGTGAAATAGTTTTGAAAAGGCTTTAAGCCTTAATATAAACTATTAGCAATAAATGCTGGAGATTGTCGTATTCCAAGAGTTGTGCATTCTGCATGTAACACATGCTATTAATTTTATATTAGTAATTTAATCATTCATGATCTCAGGCCCTTGAAATTACGAAACCTTTCTGAGTAGGAATTCATGCTCAACTCAAAGTTTTATTCACAAATCTCGATATATAATCTTACTTTGAGTATGAAATTCTACTCAATACGTTTCGAAATCACAGGGTCATATTCACTAATTAGGCGACGCTGCGAAATCTACTTCCAGTACGTATCCACGACTATCGGCTTGTTTTTGCCTATTTTTAATAATGCTCACTGGCCATTACTGTTTATACTGTTCATAACTTAAATAAAAGTACATATATATCGCAATTCAGACTTCGAACCACGTCGTTAAATAGGCTATGTATGTTTATGAAACTTCATACATATACTTCTGAGAAACTTTGTATACGCACTGTAGTTACGGTAAGTTATTATTACCATGTTTATGTTTCGACTCCATTATTTGATTACGTGTGACTTCTATTGTTAATGTGATATTTGTCTCTATATATCGGTCACGAGTCGCTGCCATTTGCTGGCCATAAGAAGGAAGCAGTACAAGAGACTAGTGGTCATACAAGAGACTAGTGGTCATACAAGAGACTAGTGGTCATAATAGAAATGAAATGTTGTCGCGAGTACATCTGACATTATAGCTTCCACTATGCCTACAAGTTAACTTCCCATTACACAAATTACACGATTATACAAATATACCATATAGAAATGATGTCCACTGTTCACATATAATGTCCAGATCATGGACCAGATCATGGACTAGATCATAGTCTACTTTCTGACTCGGCTTCATGAAGGAAGATACCGGTATAACAAATCTAATAAAACAAATAACCAGATAAAATATCCAACAGAAAACACACCACTTAATTAACGTTAAACAAATCCACCACAACATAAAAGACAAACAAATAAACAAATAAACAAAACATAAACAAAACAAAAACAATAAGAAACAACAAATCAATATAATAAAAACATAAATATAAAACAACAACATATAATACGAATCGAAACCAGGGACAAAGCTACAAATACAAGATCATGTTGATCTATCACGTCAGACAAATATAACAAGAACGGCACAAATGTAAAATACGTGTAAGATCATATCATACACGTAGATATATTGGATCATACTTTTGGAAGTATAGGAAGTAATATCATATATCATAAAAACTCCACACACCAGTTCAATGTCATACAGAACAAAATAGCTATCATTTTTCAGCTAGCATAGATCCACTGATATCTTTGACGTTTTCTTTTTCTTTCAATCATCTAGACGTTTATCCCACTGGTGTTAGAGATAATCCTATAGTGTTCTGATGAATCTATACACGGATGTCTAGTCTTGTCTAATTGAATGCAATGCTGTCCTATGATTGAATGGTGAGAAGAACGGTAGGTTTCCCCATGCTGTGTACTGTCTGCGTTGGTTCAAATGACGAACGATTGGGATCACGTTCAACACTTACAGCCGCACGTGGCAGTATCCCAAGCCCAGAAATGGAGTTACATCAAGCATTGTTTTCAGCACAGTTCGTGTAATGAATCCTTACAGCACGGGTCATATAATGATTCCAGACAACGCGGGTCATATCATGATCGATTAATTACAACGCGGATCGGATAGTAAATAACCGAACGGGAACCAAAGGTATCGAATTCGAACTCACCCCAGGGACAGGGCATCAATGTTCAAGGGTTATATTTCCAATTCCATCACGTTATTATTAGGATCATGCGTCGTCTGCACAACGTGCTTATCACCATTGGTTCATCAGCAGACTACCAGCCAATGATCACCATACTGCTATACTCAGGTCATATTATAAGCGAACTAATCTCGAAAGTGGCTCTAAATCATAATTCCAACAAAATATTCCATAACATGTTGAAATAAGAAATCGATGTAGATGTGTCTTGATTTTAGCAAATTTCTATAAAAAACAACAAAATTATTTTCGAAATATTTAATTAGTTTAAAAAACCGTTCAATAGACGTTGCCCCTTCGTCAAATATTCCTTACCAAACGAGAAATTGATGTAGATTTCGATAAAATAAAAATAAACTATTTTGTTAAATATTTAATTAGTTTTAAACACTTTAAATAAACTTTGCCCCTTCGTAAAATACGCATCATCAACAGCGAATCATCAAATTACAATTTTAGTGGAATTCCTCAAATTATTTCTTTTTCGTAGTTGATTTGAAATGAAAATTCCACGTATTAAATCTTCTTTTTTTTTTCGCCCTGGGAAAGATTTAGGATATATTCAAGACTCTGATTTTAACCTATTATTGGAACAGATCGCCTGAGGGAACAGATCGTCATTAATGATACAAACCTGAGTGGTACGTGCATATGTCAAGACGTCATCAAATATTACGACATTCTTAAAAATACCTTCAATCCTTTCTGGCATTTCTTTCAAAATATAAAATCGTTTGATAAAACATTTCTTGGCGCCAATAATTCCATTAATTTGTTTGAAAATAACATTTTGAGGAACGTATTTCCTCGACACCCTCGAGTACGGTTTATGTTGCAAACACTTACTTTCAACGACTTACGTTAATACGTCTGTAGAGAGAAGACCGCCCGGACATATCTCACACTCAAAACCAGAATGATAACGTATCATGTGGTGTAGTTATCATAATCAGCTTTGAGTAAAGTTTTTCTGAGGAGAATAGAACAGAACAGAACATAACAGAACAGAACAGAACAGAACAGAACAGAACAGAACAGAACAGAACAGAACAGAACAGAACAGAACAGAACAGCATGTTATTGTCATATAAAGACATATACTGACATGGAGAAAATACATAACAACATTATTTTTAATTGTATCATACGCAAAAATTGCAAGTTTGGACGCACTTTATTAACAAATATTGTTGATAAGTATATCAACATGCGTCCCTGGGACTCTCAAAAATTGAAACCTAAGTGGAACACTGCATAATGATAATAATATTGGCATGAAAACATACTTTCTCCATATCAGTATGTATACGTCTTTATATGACAATAACATGCTGTTCTGTTCTGTGATTATACCCTAA
The DNA here is from genome assembly GCA_034780755.1 of Lepetodrilus elevatus. Lineage (NCBI taxonomy): Eukaryota > Metazoa > Mollusca > Gastropoda > Lepetellida > Lepetodrilidae > Lepetodrilus > Lepetodrilus elevatus. The sequence goes on from JAVCKZ010081170.1 coordinate 4,960, forward strand.
TTATTCAAGTAATACAAAATAAGCCAGGCATTTAATAATCAACACAATATCACTCTCGCAATTAAACTAATTGATCACCTGCCTCGGATTAATTAATCCCTGGATTATTAATTATAATCCCCAGCTTTAATGAAAACAATCACTTTCTCACCTGTCATAGTGTATCTTCATCATATCGAAGGATGATGACAAAGACACCTGCGGAACTCAATATGTTCAGGTAACGTACCTACGACCAACCCACCAATTACCCAGTCGAACACTAACGACAATATTTCCTTTCTGCTGTCCTTATACCATCTCGCAGTGGGGTCAGAGGTCGAATACAAAGATTTAAAGACCCCCTCTTGGAAACGAATCATCCTAAAACTTGACTAATCATGCCATTCAAATCACAACCTTTTGACACCTCCAAGAACCGCACTAATCCCTAAATCCATTTTGGAATGGGAGTAAATATTGGATAATTGTCTTGTGCGAAGGATCAAGAAACTGCTAACGCCAATTCTGACATCCAATTCCTTGAGTGACAGCTAGACGTATCTTTGTAACCGGTCCACTCTTTTCACCCTTCATTTGCCGTAGATCATGAGCGGTTATTTAGTTCCTCGGCAGATCAGGTCATGAGCGTGTATAGCTCACGCGGCATGCGGAATAATCTCAATAGTAGACGGGTATGACACAAATCTGGGGAAGAATGTTGTGTTCGGTACATTTGGCTAGTCCTCACTGGAATGTCCGTGTCATGACTTTTGTGTCTGTGTAATCGCTTGTTAATGATCTATAAACTTCTGGCAGTAATACTTGTCAGATTTCCAAATAAATAGAAACTGTCGTAAATCAATTAATTTAAATGAGGGATTGCTTGATTTAAACAATCCAGTGTGAATCTTTAAATAATAGTCAATTATCTTTGACAAGAAGACAGCCCTACCCTTGAAGACATAACTGGATAGACATGGTTTGCAGTAAACAGAAAAATACCATGTCATACCTAACATGACAAGTATATATTGATAACGCCCCTCAGGCATAAAGAGTAAAATTGTTTTCATAATAATTTACATTTCGCAATGATAACATTATTGAATAAAGTAAACACTGACCAATTCCAAGAGTAAACATTGTTAATTAATACCTTGTTTCAAAAACTGGATATAAAGAGATGGTGGGTAATAATACCGGAAAGTTAACCCCTGGAATGTTAAAGAAACAATGCGGACCAGACTATCAAACTCAATAACAATGTTATTAACATAATGTATTTTTATTTAATTACGGTAGTACCTATGAGAAGCCTGAACTTTATATTTAGAGTCATATTGTATGGTTTTTCATTTATATACAGACATTGATATCAAATTATTTTTTTAATGTTGGCATAGGGGTTTAGAGTTGCTTTCAAAATTCTCAAATTACATTTGCAACATATTTGCATTGCTAATAAAGATATCTTTGTTAAAAATGGAAACACAATTAACATAATCCTGAATACATGTACAATATACCTACTAACATGGACAAATAAGTTATTTGTAATCATGCCTAAATCTATCAAAATTTAAATTGTGTTTCCGTCATAAATTAGTTTTCCTAAGCTCTTCTCTACAAATTTGATAAAAATCCACATGTCTTTTTTTTCTTCCTCCCATCAAGTTATATAATATAGACCTACCAGAAACACAAACTGGTTTACACAAACTGGTTTGTTGAGAGTTAATCATGCCAAGCCTCCATTCATCCCAGTGTTAAATTGAGCAAGTCATCAAAAGGTGACACGTTTGACACTTGCAAATTTGCACCTCTGCCAAGGTAGGTATGTTTGTTTAGATGCACTTACATCACTATTATAGGGTCTGGGCTAATGACCCACCACCGTGATAAGGGACACAGGGTTTTAGCCGGAGACCCCCACCCTCTCCCGGCCACCCCTAATAACGCCACCCCCTGGCAGGTCAAATTATCAGTTTGCTCGTGACACACCTGTGTAAGTGTAGGTTAGCATGATACGACCTGGGACATAAACATGGCACAACACAGAGGTTATTGTTAAATCTTGAATGAAAATATTTGCTTTAAGTGAATAGGAGTAACCGACCCCTCATTAGTTGTGTCCCTCAGGCTATTATCTGGCTGTAATCATCTATTTTAATTGTGGTCAGTGGTCATGATGGTATTTGGGTGGGAAGTCCCCAATTTGTAGAAGTGTACAAGCACATACTTTCTGTAATTAACCCTCTATGCTGGATTAGGCACAGGCACAGACACCGCTCTTCTTGGCATCTCTGATTGCCTCCAGCATGGAGAGGGTTAATTGGAAGGTTTATCCAGATGTACATAAATGTTTGTGTTGGAGTTTAAAGTGTTACTTTCAAAGATAGTTTGCTCATATCATGGCTTGTTAGTTTACAGGGAGAAACTTACTAAATCTGTAGCACCAAATATTGCAGTAAACAAACAAACACGTACTGGAGCTGGAACTGACGAACCAAGGATGATAGCCAAGAACATTTCATGACCGAATCAGAAACATAACTTCTGTGGACAGACATTGACCGATGCCTATCTGGAACTCATGGAGTATCAAACTTGATACCATTTGGCTCAAAAACCAATAATACTATGCCGATGTAGCCATGTGATATAAGATGCTCCTACTGGTCTTGGCCAGAGGGGTAACCCCTTTGGCTCATTCAATAGAGCATTGGACTCGCAATCCAGCAAATCTGTTCGAATCCCGGGATCAGCACGGTCTTCGAATACACAGCCGGCCTGGATCAGACATTCAAGACCACATCAGACTTCTGCAGACATTGATGCAGGAGTGACTTCAAACTCGCGACACTTTGGCTCTGAAATCGACACGGTTATGCGGACAATGTTGCACAGAGATGGAGCTGATGTAAGAAAACCATTCAAGTGTCTGTCACCATCCCTGTGTGTGCATGACTTGACATCATAGTCAACACCACCTAGACAACTAAGCACATACAGGCCTGTCGTACTCGGGGCAGTTATCTAAACCAGAGGAGCATTCCTTGAGAACATGTCAAAATGTCAAATAGTAATGGAAAGTAAAGTTTGCCTCGACTTCCACAGTGACCTCCATGAGTTCTGATAGGCTTTGGTGAGAATATTTCTTCGGGGCATGATGGCAGGGACTGAAATTAACACTAGCTCACTAGCCTGGGCCATTTCTCACAATGCTAAAGGTATCCTAAGGACTAGTAGAAATTCATAATATTTGTTATTTGTATCATCATTCAGGTTATATAGTAAGTTTTAAAGTTAGTTTATATTGCTGCATGGCATATGGTGGACAGACATATAGGCCAAATGACATTTAACTTTAAAATAATCAAACAATAATAGGGTTATTTTGTAATATGTGAACAAAGATCAAATACCTGGTGATTGAATCTAAATTATCAAACATCAACAAGGTGTTAAGATTTCTATCCATAAATCCTTCTCAATAACATGCTATATTTACACAGATCCTTCTCAGTAACATGCTATATATACACACATGCATTAACAAATCAATACCAATGAATGAATATCAACAAAGAACAATAAACCACAAAACAGGCACAAGAGTGATAAATATGAAAATAAACACAAGCCACTACCTCATATTTGCACGAATCCGATATATCCAACCAGTACAGAGCCAATGAGCAGCAGAGTTCCTATTCCAATACGAGCACTATCACATTACAGCTAATTAGCCGAGAGGGTGAATATAGCACATTGACTACCTAGTAGTAAAGTGGCTGAATCAATCATTTTCAATGACTTATCGATCACGTCCCCAGACATCAATATTACTCAGCATAGAAATATGTTTTGGCTGTTGAATTTCCATTTTCGGAATTATAGTGCACGTAACAGTTGGTGCATATGGCTGCCAGAATAATCATTCAGTTGAACAAACTGGTTAATGGGTGGATTGATTTGGCAAATAATATGGTATGGTGGTATTAGCATGTTGGGTTGAGTCCAGTCATATGCTTCAGATAATTACGTACATGCTTCAGATAATTACGTACATTAATGTCACAGATTAAAACCTCTTCAGAATGGGTTGTATTGTAAATCTATGCCATTTGGATCCCAAAACAGGAACTCGAATAATATATCCATTTATTCAGAACCATTTATTCTAATTCTGAAATCTGAGCTTAAATAGTAGTTGTAAATTCAATTAAAAGCCCACAAATAATATTAGCTTATAATAGTTGGAACACAATTTATGACCAAACAAGACTACAATATACGAGTACTAGAAATAGGAATTTGTGAAAGAATATGCCTTTTTAAAAACAGCCTTTTTTAAATTAGCATGCCTAAAGATATATTTATCTCTCTTTCCTATTTGATTATTCAGGAGAGAGAAAAATATAATTATCATATACCGTAATATAGCTTTCCTATTCGAATATTAGGAAATACATGAAAGTAACATATAGTTTTTATAATAGACAATAATAATTTTGCAGTTTTGAATAATCTTTTCCCAATGTCACACACTACTAAACAGGTTAAACTATAATTGCTACCTTACAAACTTGCCTTTAAAACAGTAGTGAAATCTTCAGCTCCCTCTCTCCCGAGTCGACCTCCGGTGTCTACATTCATTTACCATCTGTGGCCATGCATATTAACCCTCTCCATGTTGAAGGCAACCAGAGATGCCCTAAAGAGCAGTTTGTGTGCCTACTACAGCAGCAAGAGGGTTAACCCTGCATTAACATTCACTTTGCTTCAACGACATCTGGTGTGGACTCGAACGTTTGCAATAAACAACAGATCGAACTTTCCTGATGGAGATTAGTGATGGGACTACACCGTATTGGCCCTGAGATCATGAAACTTGATAGAGTACGATTACTTGCTTAACTTAAAGTATTGTTCAGGAATCCCCATATACAATTTAAGCTTGAGCATGAAATAATACTCAAAAGGTTTCATGTTCTTGGGCCCTGGTTCTCCTAATATTCATAGAAAGTAGAAATAATGTTGTTGTTTTTTAAATCATAAAAATTATAATAAACTGAACATGGTCATATTTATAGTGTAATAATATGACCATGTCATTGCATATATGTCTCAATAGGAATTATATTTTTAATAATAGGAATGAATGTTTTAAAATATAATTTACTATTCCTCTTGAATAAACTTACTACAACTGCAATCAAATAACAATATTTCCCCATCCTCTTCCACTGGTTTGATTACACGGAACTATTTGCATTCAATACCTGAAATACTATATGCGTATAATTCTTTACATTTCTATTAGATCTACGGTATGGTAAATTCATCCTGGATTTCGTGATCTAGCCATTGGTTAATATTTTGAATATTATGTGCTGACGTGGTTGTATTTGAACAAATTAGATTGTAATTTGATACGAGGAGGAAACGTACATTGAGAAGAGGATTTTATAACAAGAGAGGAAATAAAAGTTGCCAAGTCATCATTTTAAACATTTTAACCCTCTCCCTGCTGAAGACAAATTAACTTGCCCGATCACATGCAGAAATAGAACACTGATTTTATTCAGCAGGGAAAAGGTTAAATAGCATACAGTAAATTATATGTTCAAGAAGCATTAATATAAAGACTACAGGATATTCAATGGTTTCATATAGCTTGTTTTGTCAGGCCAGCTAGGCAGAGTTTCTTAATGGCTAGTCTAGAAAGATTTTTTATTAATAATGCAAACATTCTGAAATTTAGATTTTAGTATAAGATATTCCAATAGATAAAGAGAAAATATTAGATATAAAACTATAAATATTATTTATCCAAATTATACCAAAAGGTTTGGATAATTCCATGTACATTGACAAATAACTACCAATACAAGAAAATTATCAAATGTGTAAATTTCATTTAACAAATATGTTCATGATAAAACGTGAAATTTCACATTTAACATTATTTTCATATAGAATACAGTTACTGTTTCATCAGACAGTCAATCTTCCGACACAAGCAAGTTTTCATCCATTTACAGCCAACGCTGTGCACCTTTGCACATTGATCTGCGATCACTCCGTCTCGAAGCAATAACTCGCTGTCATCCACTAGACACACTTGAATACAATTATCTTACATCCTGCCATGTTCCCCGAGTCTCGTGTTTATTCAACGACAATCTCCGCACGTGAAAGGAAGCCTAACTTCCTGTCTCTTTCAGCCTCTCCTTCACCGGGTGTCGCTTGATTCGTGGGTGCAGACAGGGTAGTAGAATGCAGAGATTCAAAACCATAAAAGAACTTGTTAGGGATATTGAATTTTGATCAAATATATGTCGCAATCATAATGTTCTGAAGAAAAAAGGGAGTTTTTCTTTATATGAAGTCCATGTAATTGTTGTTTGAAAATGATGAGCAGATTGTATATATTTATCTTGTCCAGATTGTAGAAAATATTTAATATACAACAATATGTTGTTCTTTCTCTCCATTTTTTAAATATATTTTTTTAAATTAAAATATGAGACGCAAAAGAAAAACATGTGGCCCAAAAACATCATGAAAGGTTATTTGGTAAAATGCCTTGAGGCTAATTTTGTGGGGAGATATTTTGTATACAAATCTGGCTAATTAGATTGACAGGTGTTGAACTAAAAACCACAAACTTTATCATGTGGGAAGATGTTTATTGAGATAGTTAAAGGTAAACCGCACACATTATGAATATATTAATATGGAATGATGAATAAGCATTTTTATCCCACACATTGCAATCAGAATATATTTGCATTTCCCAATTAACCATATTTCACTCCATTTTTCTAAACTGCATTTGAGCAGTTATTCTGGATATTTGCGCTATAGTACATAAATGTGAATAATAATAATAATAAAAATAATAATAATAATAATAAAAATAGTAATAATAAATACTAATAAATGATAATAATAATAATAATAATAATAATTTAAAAAAAATAATAATAATAATAATAAAAAATAAAATAAAATAAAATAAAAATAATAATAATAATAAAATAATAATAATTTTTAAAAAATAATAATAATAATATGAATGCTTTATTTCTTTCTCCAGTAACAATTTCATCATGAATTAATGCGATTGGGAATTAACAAATATTTTGTGAAAGTTTATGATACTGTACTGTACATTTATTAAAGTGAGCGAGTCAGTTGCATAGTGTACGACAACATTTCCCAATTATGCATTCAATAATTTCTATATCAATATGTATATAGCAGATGATGATATTCAAAACTCTAGTAGAGGTTGGTCTCTTTGCTAACTTTCCCACCCAATGTCACCTTCCATTACTACAGCCATTCATCTCCTTCAAACCCAACCCCCTTCCTTGTATAAACACCTATAGGCTATTATATTAATTCAACTACATGCAGCATATTACACAGCGTACACTCCAGGGCACATCGACAGCGACTCTCACATTCAGGTAATCAGCTTGTTCAGGTTTGGATGCGACATGATATGAATGACATATACAACGTAACTATTCCTGACTACATTGACAGGGTCAATCACATGCATGTAAAGCAACATGTCCATTTCTCAAGGCTACAATTAATGTACGACACAACTAATATAGGCCTAACATGTCCAGGCCCCAATATTACGAAACTTTATGAGCACAAAAACGTACTCAGACTATGACGTCACATGACGTTTTATGAACACAATTCTGAGTT
>JAVCKZ010081181.1:0-12671 GCA_034780755.1 Lepetodrilus elevatus
AGAAGAAGAAGAAGAAGAAGAGAAGAAGAAGAAGAAGAAGAAGAAGAAGAAGAAGAAGAAGAAGAAGAAGAAGAAGACGACGAAGAAGAAGAAGACGACGACGAAGAAGAAGACGACGACGAAGAAGACGTCGAAGAAGAAGAAGAAGAAGACGAAGAACGCCGTTTCGTACAAAAGAGCCTCATCAGGTTGGTTTACCGTTGGAGCAACAGATTCCGAAGTCGATTCGTTTACAGCATGGAGTGCATGATACGTATTGCAGATACCGACGTAACTGTTATTTGCATCTTAGCATTTTCTGAACTGTTGCATGTTGTGCTATTTTATATTGATTTGTTGAACTAAATATACGTCGTACTCATAGATACAAAGTATGTTAACTTGGCATGTGCACATCACAGCCTTTGCATGTCCAGATATAAGTTTACCTCTCTACAGTAGAGGGAGATATTCCAAGACACCATTCAGCTCAACCATATCCTGTTTCAGACGCCATTATCGTCTGACCATTAATTACTAGGTCAGTTTGCTATGACTGTAAGCACGTAAGATAAGCGATAAAAAGTCTATATTCGTAGATTTGTCAGTACATTAAAACATCGCATAACATACGATTGATTTTGTGAGATGTACTGCTCCAATTACCAATGAGACAATCTATTGCGTATCTTTTTCAGGAATGGAGTTAACGACCTGATTATATAAGAAGTGCGATCATATATCCTATGTTTTATACTCATGCCTATGAGTGCTTGCAATAAACACAGCTATGGCATCCATTATCGCCGAGACGTGTTGTAGAATATCTACAAGGTGTTGTATCTGAAGAAATCATAAAAGCTGAGAATACAACACCAACTTGCAGTTAAAAATATGCTTACTATAATCACATGACTCTTGAAAGAATAGCCTAGTCGCTTTATATAGAGTATGCATGCACTTTATATACAGTATTGTACTCGATGCCACGAAGAATGAGTCAGTCGATGTTACTTTTAAAAACTTTACTTTTTAGAGTCGCTTTCAAGATTCTTTCACTTATATTACAACTTGTCAGTTTAGGGCAGCAGGAATCCCGCAACATCCGAGCACCGGCTGGTACTGAGAAGACAAGGATGATAACTGCATCGCCACTCTAGACAGCGCATCATATCAATATCGTGTTAGAGAGGCATTGAGGTCAATGTCTCTGGAAGGGATTTAATTATATTATTTACACACGTTAAGTATTATTCCTCGTCATTTTAGACAATCCAACACAAGTAAAGAGACTAAATATTGTCTGATTTCTACCATCACTTGAGATTTTCTCAGCTATCGATAAAAGACGATATATATATATATATCGATATTCCGAAGCCCAAGCAACAAGAAACAAAACCTTTCAGGAAATTAACCAGAAATGCATACAAATAAACGTTATAAAAGCTGTCTTTATAGCCTTTCCAGGAAACTAATATTGTCAAATAATTCCTATCACTAACGAGGTGTCCCCATAACCTCAATACATCGATAAGGACAAAAAGTGAATTCAGACGAATCAATTATGAAGCGTAGCAAATGAATAGACTGTTATCATATCAGGGTAATGACTTTCTTATAATCTGGATATAGTGCTGGATAGTGCTGGATAGTGCCGCACTGGAAAGTGATACGCAGGTCTCCAGAGATCAACGCATAACAATCGTTTCGGTCACTGTCGCATTAATTTGTTTCACATTAATGGCCGTAGCCAGCGCTAGCTGTCGTTGATGTTGTCACCGTCATTGAGACGCCTGAAAGAAAGGCTACCTCACGGAACTGATCAGAGAACTGATAGATCGACATACAATAGACATTGTCATGAAGACTATAGAATAATTAACTCACAACGCTCGCAGTGTGTGTATGTGTGAAGAAGTACACATTTAGTGTAACGAAACTAGTCAGGAATATAGATGGTGTTGTTTGTATATAAATATACTAGATCAAGTAACTAGATCATATTCTGAGTTAGGATTATATGCGATAGCAATTACGCCAGAGAATGAAATTTTGCGAGCTAACATTTTCAATCCACTACTCCGTTGTGTTCTGTTCTGATCGTAAACTCATTTAGGCCTACATCCAGAACATTACAGGATTAATACATACTCAGAATAGGCCTATATGAATCAATGTAATATTCTATTTTATACCAGCTCCACTATTAACGTTTGTGCCCAAATGCCCAAATGGGCGTTCTTCAGAATCTCGATACCATTACATAGCCAGCTGATAGCAAGCACATGTTGTCATCTTTAGTGTAACGTATAACGTATAATAGTTAAACCTTGTTCGTCATCTACCTACTCATTAATTAATGAGACGATAACTGACCAATCATTTCGTTCTATTCTGAGGAATAGATAAGTAAGCTTTTTTCTCCTAATAGATATGGGATAATGTACTTTGACCTGCTATGACGGTATTTGGCGTGGCGCAACACTATCGCAAGCGTTTAAACAACCACTATGACGTCACGCTAGTATTTGTGTCAACTCTAATAACATATAGATGTCTTATTGAGTTAATTTTAGACGTTTTGTTACACTCATCAAATTCATGATCAGTGATGATAGAAAATGACTTTCATTCGGTAAATTACGGAATCTCTGTCTCCAGTAGGAAAGAGTTGGTGAAGGTCTCTGTCAGCTAATTGGAACAGAGCGCAGACTTCTCTCGTGAAGTCGTTACAACCTGTATTCCGGAGTCAATGCTGGAGTCAGTAGGGGAAACGTTGACTGGAAACGCGTGAATAACCACGTGTCATACATAGAATGCCAGATCATATACAGACACGAATGACGTAACGTAAGCCTCGATGGTACCATACATGCACTGTATGATGAGAAGCAAACAGATAAATACGCATAACCTAACACGTTCTTTATGGAATCTATCCTCAATTGCTAAAAGTAGGGTTTTGCGAGAGAAAACTATTAGCATTACCAATGGGATAACACAATTAAGGCGTCTTTGCTTTTTGGCAATTGCTGTATTTTGCCAAACGTTAGCCACAGGTTTATATCGTTATTTAGTTCAAAAGATCCACATCGACATTATACCTGTTCCTGTTCGCATTGTAAAATGGCATCTCATGCACACGTAGAAAGCATGGCATCTTGCAAACACAGCGGACATGACATTCTTTGGGATCCAACCGTAAATGCCAAGCGTGTGTTGCTGTGTTTGTAAGTTTGCCAAAAGCTAATTCGTCGCTCACGGGAGAAAGTATCTCATACAATGAAATCAATATGACAACTACGAGATCCTCTTCTATTGAGTACGGAAGAAACATCTGATAGCTGTGATGTTATAGGCAGGCGATGAACAACTCAATTAGAGATTCGGAAATATAGGCCAGCCGTGATGATATAGGACATGTTATTGTTTTAAGGCCCATCCGGCTGCTGTGAGCTATATAGTGGTTCCTTTCATATACTAGTACACGTCTCCGCTTTCGTACACGTCTCGGCTTTCCTGTACGACTCGGCTTTCCTGTACGACACGGCGTAACTCTAAGGTAGCGTAAGTCCAAGCTATAAGCCATAGACTGTACCATTGCCAGGACCGGAACTACGTCTACCTTAGAGACACGCCGTTTCGTACAAAAGAGCCTCGTCAGATTGGTTTACCGTTGGAGCAAGAGATTCCGAAGTCGATTCATTTATAGCACGGAGTACAGTATAGTCTACACGATACGTATTGCAGTCAACGACGTAACTGTCATGTGCATCTTAACATTTTCTGAACTGTTGCATGTTGTGCTATTTTATATTGATTTGGTCGTCATAGCTAGGAGTCAGGTGTTTGTATTTGACTTTAAATATTGATGTTACGGAAAAGGTCAAACCACAATTGGCTGATGCTGAGATAATGCTACAGGAGTTGATATACATCACCGTATGGCTCGTGCATGACAGAGCAACGTGGAAAAAAATGTGAAAAATGTGTTCTGGGCCCCCTTACACAGAATATTTGCAGCTACAATTGATTGCAAGTGAAAACTTCGGAGCCGGTGGTCACAAATGTAAGTCTGGTAGCATGACACTGTTATCGCTACAATAGTCTTAGTTAACCATAGACTCGGGTATTGTAGGCGATAAAGGTGATTAATGCAATGAACTAACACTTGTTACGAAATTTTAGGAACTTCTTAGCCGAAATTTTACGAAATTTACGAACTTCTTAGCCGAAATTTTACGAACTTCTTAGCCGAAATTTTACGAACTTCTTAGCCTAAGAACAGTTTTTAACGATTCTTATATTGGCTACGAACTGTGCTTAAGCTAACTACACTGTATATATAATGCATATCGTATATAATATCCTTGTATATATTCTTATAAGATATTGAACTACGTGTACGTATTTCTAACATGCGTATTCTTTGAATAGGCACCTATGGTCCATGTTTGACAAATTACGTATGGTCGTGTGGTCATCCAACGATAAACTCTCTCTAAATAGCATTGACTACTGGTTTAGAGCCTGTTTCCTGTTTTCTCCAGTGCTGCCTCTGTCACAGGCGCGTACAACACGCAATGGTGGGTACGTCTACAGCATGAAGCATTCCTAATTGCTAGTTATATTAGCCTAACGAGGTTTGCCTTTCTTGGGAGTTCTTGTTTGCCTAATCCCGTCTAATGGGCGACATCCTTGTCTCTGACTTAATGGTTTCCCTCGTGGTCGTAAAAATTGAAGGAATATATTTCTCTTTTATTGCAGTAGGCTATCGTAGGCTATATTTACTTGGACAGAACTCAGCACGCTTGTCAAATCCTTTTTGAATTTACGTCAATAGAATGTGTCGAAATTGAGTTCCTTGATTTACAAAACATTTAATTTTAGGAAGTACTTGCAAATCTTATTTTAAGAATTAAGCCAATATTGTGAACATAATAATTTCCTTTGAAAAATAGTATGGCAAAAGCGTTGTTGAAGGGAAATCAGCTTTCTATTCTGACAATGTTGATTCTTCACTCCAAATACCTTTGGGAATTCATGGAAATACTTATAATTACGAAGTAACCGAAGTATACACGTTTTTAATTAACATCAGTCTAAGAGCATTGCGAGTGTGTTGTTAATATTTGTATAGAAAACATCATGAAATATCTCAGATGTATGCCTAATGCACCCGAAGAAGAACGTATTTTCCCCTGATTACTAAAAGCTTCCAGATATCTACGGTGGTGATTACTTAGGAGACGTGAGCATTAACCCATCACCAGGGAACGCTGGTATAAGTGGGATACGGAAGCAGGTCGCAAAAACATCATTTGCGTCTCGTCATTCTCGATTTGCACTAAAATTCCATACCGGATTTGAATTCACTTAGGAGACATATTGACTGTCGGTTAAATGCCTAAATTTAAATAATGCATCAACATAGATGAAATTATATACACTAAGCATGCATCATGCCCCGCGGAGGATAATTAGTACGAATGACGGAAAATCGTTTTTTATATATTCTAGTCAAAATAGTCAAAAAAATATATTGTTATGGAATATTATTAAAAAAAGATAATATTACACGAGTGATACCTAATCTCGATTCTAAAGTAAGAAGGGAACTAGAATCCGGACCAAATGTGAAACGTGCAATGCAATGCTGATACATATTTCCAAATAATCAAATGTTATGTTTCGCAAAATCTACATACTCCAGTATTTGCTAACTTCAGAAACCATTAGCAAAACAAAATATACTTGTAAAGGGTTTTCTATATGCAGTTATAACATAAAATATTCACACACAAAAATGTGTAAAAACTTTACCTCGTCTGAACAAATGTATGGTATTATTTCCAACAGATTTCCGGATTCACAGCTCTACCGGAAAGCCAAAATGAAACATTCCTGTAACTTTCCATACGGATCCGGAATTTTAAATTGTTGCTCGTGTCCTTCCTGTGGCCGTAGTTTAAACGTAGACACCAATGATATTCTTAATCGATATCAAGGTTGAGTATATCAACTAGATGTAGTATTGTATCTCACCAATACAAGTATGAGAACAATATTCAAATTTAAAACAATTTGGAGAGATTTAAAAAACAAATCAAGGAAAAAAACTTGTCAACTTGTACCAGGAATACCTTCACGAGGGTAAGTGTCGTGATAAAGGAAGCAAACACTTTGTATGATATGAAGTCCGTCATGTAAGAACTTGATACACAATATACAAACTCCGTGTGGAATAAAATGTCCTACCTGTTGTGAGGCGGTCTCGGTCGCTGATCGGAATGGCCGATTTGGAATCCACTACGTGGGTTTATAAAACTTTCGTCAAAAGCTTGGAGGCGTAAGGGTAGGGACACAAATGCTAATGGCGCGGGTCACGTGATGCGCGTCACGTGCTCACCGGCAGAAAGCATCCGTCCCAGTCTGAGATACCTTGGTTGGAACCACACGATCAGGGAAGTGCTGCTGCTGCTACGGTAGTGTCATAATGGAGCGAACAACGACAAGGGCTGCCTGCCTGAAAGCCGGGCATATTATCAGTGAATAGTTTAATAACGTGTTCATTTACGTTAACAATGACGCTGCTTTGCTGAAGAGCTACAGAGTTGGCCGGGAACCGGAGTTCGGCAATGCAATTTGTAGGTCTTTTATATCATAAAGCGTCATTTAACTATTCAGGATAGCCGTGGACGTGATGGTTAGATGCCTGTGTTCCACGGACAACGCGTGTATGCTATAACACATTGCATCGCTCTCGCCGTGACTAAGGAACTCCCCAGCGTCGTCCGTCAAACGTCGACCGGGGAATTCTCCACCAAATACATTTCAGACGCTTTGTGTCCAAAGAAACAATGATGCCGTCATTGACATCTGTTCGAGGTCTGCTCGTTATAAGGTGCAGCCCGACTCGTTACGATGGACGTTAACGCTCACCCGGCATCCGTTCCGTATACACACGCATGATTTGCTATAGAAGTCGTACTGTACGATTGATCTCGTGTTTGATAGCAATTTGATAGCCATTGAGGACATGTACATATCGCATGAATATTACAAATGGTCTCATAGTCGTTAATTACAGAAGGTTATTGATCTACACACGCGATAAGCGGTAGGTATAGACTGGTGTGGGTGTAGAGACGATGCCTATAGCTATCGCGCATTCACATCATGCGAAGAGATATGATATATGCAGGATTTCCATTTAGTTTTTCTATACTGTATCCAACATGGTAATTTAATAACGGACTGGTACGATGTTAATAGATTCCAGAAATATAGGAAAGTACAAAGAACGCGTAGTATGATGTTTGAAGGAATTATTTAAATGAAAAAAACTTGAAAGCGACTCTGATTTAAACATGTTATTCATTAGAAAAAGGATTAGAAAAAGGTTATATATAATAATAATAATAATAATAATAATAATAAAGAAATAAAGAAATATTTACCGAAACAGAGACAATAGGAAAGTGACTCTAGACCTCCATCCCCCCAACAATAATGTAGAAAAAAAGGAATTCTGTGTTTAGGGATGGAGGGAGATAATCGAGGTATGTTTAACCATGGCCAAACCATAGAGACCCGTTACTTCCTGTGTTGTATTTCTGTATCCAGTAACGGTCCGTGTAGGGAAGGAATAAACATTAACTAAGCGGAGAAATGAATATATTGAGATCGGAAGACTAGACCAAAGTAACGATGAAATAGGCGTCACATTAAAAAGAAGATAAAAACGAAAATAGCTTGATGTGCCTGTTTATGCTAATACTTGATGGCGTGTCCAATGCACGTATATCTGACGTTCAGAGATCACTTGGTACAGTATCATGGTAGACCCACTAATATATAATATAATATAATATAATATATATATAGCCGCATTCAAGATTATTTCAATTCTATCACGGCGTGTCAGTTTTTGACAGAAGGGAAACCGCAACATCCGTAGCGCTGAATGTTGCAGTAAACATGCGAGCACCCACGTGTAATAACAGACCAAGAATGCCCTACTCGAGATCACATTTCCAGGTTACCAACCCAAGTACTGCATTCATAATCAGAGATATTTGCTGAATATATATAATCACCTACCACCAAGGGGATCAATACTGACAAGCTTTTATTTTTTTTTATTGTTGTTGTTGTTGTAAAGGGCACACTTACTATTAATCCTTTACGCATTTTAAATTAACGCACGACCTATGTTATGTTGCCAAGCATTAAACAAACAATTATTAAGTATTTTCACGCCACCACATATGTAATTACATACCACTACATGCAAATAGATATTTACAACTTATATCCGTCTGGTTAAGGGCGTTAACACGTAAAGGAGACACACTAGTATTGTTACCAACGTAAATCGATTAGTGTTTGTGACATTATTATCCAGACATGAAATTGAAACTACGCATATTTTGTTTTTCTTGCAACATATACGTTAACGTGAATTCATACGACCATAACAAGATTATGTTTCAAAGAAAACTTTAGTCTTCGTGTCGAACACTCTGACAGGTAGTCTATACTCATGGGGAAATATGTTTTCATAACCGAAAGCGCCTTCGTGGAATATTATGATTAATATTTCATTAGATCAGTCGCGGAGACACTTTTTAAACGTGCCTACTGACGTATTGGTTATGATATATACGCGGTGGATAATATGACATATGTTACAGTGACTACGTGTTTCTTAAGCTTCATAGATCAGTGGTTGTATACAACTGAACTCGTATTTCGAATGATACACAATATGACCAATGAATGAATGATAATGTCAATATTCATTCTGGTGGGCGGTACTATTTATATCGACTCGTAAAGCAACACTAACGGTCACGTAAGTGTTTGTGTTTTCTTTAAGCATAACATCCGGACGATTAATAGAACAGAGTGACGATAACGTACAGTCTTGATACCAGCATTAACAGAAGCACCAGTGAACTAAAGAATATCTGTTATGAATCATAATGGACATGTTAGCACTTAAATGCAATGGAACGTTTATACAATGCAAAACAATGGTAGCCATACATTCGTACAGCAGAACGATCCTGACAGGGAAAGAAATATCAACAAAAGAAAGTAAGAGAGAAACCAAGGCCTGGAAATAAAGAAAATATTGATCAGTGTTTAGAAATGACCGGATGGTGAATGGCTGTCGTGATGACTGTAACTATATACTAGTACATGTATGTTGATGTTACTTGTAGATTACTGTGTCGTTATCGTTATCATAGTATTTCGTCCTAGTAGAGAACAAATAGTAAGAAGCAGTAGTTGATTGGCGAGATTTGTCAACCATACAGGGGTGGAAAGCTTTTTGGAAGTACAAACATGATTGTATGTATGTCAAGTGATAGCTAAGCACGAGTCCAAAATACCCATAAATATCTGTGATATTATACCTTTAATAACTCTGTCAAGTTTCTTTTTTTGTTCAGTATTTATATATATACACATGTTTACCTATATATATACTTCTAATAGAAGACTGTACGATGCATATCTCACGAGCCATCGATGTCTAGATACGTTATCGACCAATCGCACTGGACTACCGGTATCATCGTTGTCGTTCCCATTGGTAGATCGCCCAAAGTTAAACGGATTGCAACTTTTCACCTTTTTTTTTATATATTAACTGTGACGTGTACAAACTATTAGGAATCCGACGGTTTCGATGGCGCAACTAATAAGGATGTCGACAGACCTACTGCATTGACGTCTTTAGTATACTTTACTAACATCTAAAATGTGAAATAGTTTCCGTTTATTGAATTTTCTGGGATCTACCAATGGGACCGCTACCAATGAATCCACTGAAAGGTTAGCGCGGTCAGTGGATGACGCAAATCCACCGGTTCCAATCCACCGATGGCACATGGCACACATCTACAACGTCATCAGTAGGGAACTGACAAACCCATAACTGTTGAAATGCCTACTAGTATTCCAAACAAACATAACGGAATTTTCTCTATATATACAATGCCAAACATATCGATCCTAATTCCTTACAGATTCGACTGTTATTAATGACGTTTACATAGTAGTAGTTTATCAGCGGGGCTGGGTCAACAAACGCCCACGCCCCTCCACCCCTCGCTTTCACAGCACCAAGGACCCAGTATAAAATCGCCCTCTTTTGAATGGTTCAATGTGACATGTAAATTTGCATGTAATTTATGGTTCAATTCCCCCGCACCTTCATGTACATGAAGAGAATCAACGATTATCACCTAGAGAATTCGTAGATTTAGATTTAGAAAGTGTGGTTTTACGTAAATATGCGAGGGAGGAGAAGGGATGGTGTAATTTTGTCAAGATTTATTCATTATTAATTTGTGTATTTATTGTAGCGAGAGCCTAATCCAAGAGTAACTTCGCTCTAGTTTTGACAATACATGTATTTCCTTCAAATTTGGACAAGAATTAGACCAACAGATTATCCAATATAGAAGTTTTTGTTTCCTGGGCAAAATCACATAGAAAATACAAATTCTACACGCATTCAATGAGGCCCTGACAGACACATCAATGACAAAATATACGAATTATAAAAATCATAATTAAACACCTGTACATATCTATTTTTTTGTCATTTAGAAAAAAATCACAGATAGGTTAAACAGATTACAACCTCCACACTGCTTTTATTTCTAAAAAAAAACGAGGTCGCAATTTGATGTGTGTATTTAGCTGATATTCCTTAGTCCAATTCCTCCATGGAAATTAGTTCTCAAAATGGGCCTTCTCGCAGAGCAAATTTACTCAAAGACGTCGCACGGCTCACCTTATCTCCGTGTGTTTGTTTGGCGAAGACCCCAATGGACAAGTTAATACCCATGTAATTCCCGGTAATATAGCCCCGTGCAGACCAGCCCCACCGCCATCTTATGTCACTGATAAAGCGCAGACTGAGCAGTATTAAACAGTCTATTTTAATTACGAAATTAAGGTGTGTCCATGTGAAAGCGATGGCTTTTATATTAAGCAAACTGCACGTCTATGAGACTTAAGCAGTTCTAAAGACGTCCGCTAAATTTAGCCGCATATTGGCAGTAGAATTTGGAAGGTTTTCAATAGCCGACTGTCAGTTGCGGCGGGACACAGGTAATCTGACGTCGTGTTCCGTCACGTACTCCAGCCCACTGGGTCCGCTGAGGGCAATAGAAGGTCATTGAGCAGCAATGTTCTCCTACATGTAAAAACCCCACCTTGTATTACGTAGCCAAATATGTTCGTTTCTTTGTAAAACATCTGGAAACCAATGCTCCATGACCATTGTATTAAAAGCCACCATTGAAAACTGCTCGATACCTCAGCAATGTTCTCGTTACCGCAGCAATGTTCTCGTTACCTCAGCAATCTTCTCGTTACCTCAGCAATCTTCTCGTTACCTCAACAATTGTAACCTTCTCTATGCTGAATAAAATCAAAGTTCTATTTCTGCATGTGATCGGGCAGGCAACTTAAGTCGCCCTCGGAAGTGAGAGGGTTAACATAGTTAAATATGTGCATTTGTTTGTAAAGCATCTGGACAGAAACTCCAAGACTGGTATATTTTCAAAGCCACCATTGCACAAACGCTCTCGCGCCATTGAAAACTGCTTGCCTGCTTAAACTGTCGTTACCTCGTGTTGTCTTCCGGGAACACAAAATGTCACTTCTTCGTGCTGAATAATTCATCACATCCTGTGATTCAGGTCGGGTCAGGTCAATCCACTCTGGTGACTGGTTTGTTTGACTGGACAGGAGTGAACGTCCACTCGGGTCTGTGTCCATCGTAAACTGAGTGGAAAAAGATCTCACAAATCGCTTGGTATCCTTATTTTCTGTTTTCTGTGGCAGATTAACCCTCGAGGGAAATATATTAGCATTCAGCATTAGTTTCCTTATTTATTGTAATCTCATAGATAAAACTGGTTCCATGTGAAATGGTATTGTGGTTTAGATATCTTCACTATGATGATTATTATTATTAATTTGCGAAATTATAGTTTCAACACATTTTCTTGACTCTTATAGTTTCCTTATTTATTGTACTCTCATAGATAGAACTGGTTGCATTTAATATGGTATTGCTGTTTAGAAATCCTCACTATATTATTATTAATTTTCGAAGTATCTATTTGATTGATTTCAACGTGTTTTCTTGACTCAAATTCAACAGGATTAGACAAAAGTAAAATCAGTATCTTATGCCTTTCCTTATTTACATTTACATCTGGTTCTCGAAATATAGTTATACACAAACAAGAAAAAGTACATAAGATATACATTGCAAATAAAGTACATTATTATATAATGGGTGGTAATATATACAAACAATAAATAAATATTTCAAAAAAATAGCCCGTAAATAAAATGTCACTAATACGTGGATGCATATTTTTTTTCTTGTTTCGTATTTTCAATTTAATACATAGAGTGATACTGTACTAAAATTATTTCAAACTGAAACAACAAATACTTTAATAGTAAATTAAGTTTATGCTGGTTGAACAAGTCACAACTAACCTTTAGATAAGTATAAGAATAATTCACTCAGTGTAATTGGAATAATCATACTATTTTATTACCAATTTGTAGATATGTTACAGTTAATCTGTATAATCAGGTAATGTGTATAATACCTGATTTTTACAATGAATTTCAGTTTACTAAGC
>JAVCKZ010081192.1:0-12669 GCA_034780755.1 Lepetodrilus elevatus
CTCACAATAATACATACACACACACACACACACACACACACACACATGTGCACATACACACTCACTCACACACACACACACACACACACACACACACATACACGTGCGCACACACACACACACAATGATATACTAGTAACCTTTGACACCAGAAACCCTTCAATGTATTCACCATTAATGACGTACAACAACATGTACTTGTATGTGTTCATGTGGACCCAAGACCTGTTAGCCTCTCTAGTGTGGATAGATTGGGGAAAGTTTTACTTATTTCACTGTGGTCATAATACCTATACTTCATCTGCTTTCTGAGTCTCCTTTTCATTGATTGACACATTAAAATTGAATATTAATTCTCCTTTTCTTTTTAAAAGCCCCCATTTCACAACAACATCCTAAAGTTAGGCGTCCATTTAGGAGGGGATGAGACTGTACTAAAACACTTGTTAGTTTAGGAGTGGCATAGGAGCTCCTAAATATATTTAGGATCCTTGTACTCGCAGCTTTACATTTGGCACTATGGATGTTGCGGGTCTTCTGATCTAAACTGACAAGCTATTATATAAGTGAAAGAATCTTGAAAATGGCTCTAAACCCCAACTAAAAAAAAAAAAATTAAAATTTAGGAGGTGGTCGTGAAATGGGGCATACACTTTAGTTTCTATATACATTTGTATTATCGTTATTGTGTGGAAGAAATGCAGTATTGTAGCATATACATAGGCAATGTATGTGCATCTATATGACACTGTGAAGTCCACAAACAGTGATTATGGTGAATCTTACCATGGGAGTCGCTTAGCCTTTATTTTCTTATGCAAGCCACAGTTATATTTAGTATCAAATAAAGCTATTATCTAAATATTTATATAATATACATTTTATATCCAAATATGATAATTTAAATATAGTCTACCATCAAATGTTTTCAGGTATAATTACAGCCAAATGATGAATACTAGTACACTGTATTTGGCTAATATTCCACAAAACAACAGTCAGTATAGTAGAGTAACGTAGTCAATTTAGTGTGTGGCAACACTACCATCAGCAGAAGCAATGATGCTGTGATAGAGAAGTGTATGATAGAGTGTGTAACAGTAGTGCATTGTCCATTGTAATCATTGAAGGTCAGATGTTGCTAATACATGTACATAGAGTAGATATTCTTCAGTATTCTATTAGATTTCTAATGCACACATCTGTTCCAAATACTAGGCCATTGGCATTGTTCATGGAGATTTTATTGACATGTTTAGTAACTACATGTATTTGCAGGTTCATACAACGTCATACACTATTTATACGAGGCAATGGTTTGTACTTGTAGTTTATTTAGAAAAATGTAGTTGTTACAAAATGATGGACACAAAAACCCAGTTGGATGGTTTGAGAATAGGTTACCACTGTGGGTTTTTTTACCTTTGGCTTCTGTAGTATGCTAGTAATTTCTTTGCTGTTAGTGTTACAAGTGATGTCTGAAAGAATGTCATCAAATTACAGTTATAGGAGATCATGCTTTATTTATGGAATTTTAGCTGCAGCTATCTTACCATGTACCTCTATATCTATATTGTAATAAGGTATGTATGACAATACAATAATTGTTGAATTTCATTTGAAAATAATGTGCATGATGTTTTCTATTTCTGATTTCTTTATGTCGTTTCCACATATTTAAATAAGAAAACATTCTTCTCGACATTTATGTACATTGTATTTATAAATTATCATATTGTTTTCTTTCTAAATGTACAAAATCGGGAAATATTTTTAACTAGGATGAAATAGATGGCACAGAACTCTGAATAATAATTTATGATATAATTATAATGTCATAACTGTAGATAATTATTATAATTATACAGAGACATGTGTGTTATGTGCCCTTCACTAAACCTACCTGACCTTAGCTTACTTACCTTACACGGAACCAAATTCCACTTTTTACAGCATTAGCTCATTGACAATATACTCTTCCCATTGTTTTCTTTCCTGGAGAAACTTATTATATTGTTACACTGTTTGCAGAAGTACTAACAGTTAAGTGATGATTGAAGGTCTTTCATGTTTGTTTATATATTACGAAATATAGTATTTATTATATATACATTGTGTACATGGATTTGCTGATTCTTATCATATAAACGATATTCCTACTTTGTAGACGAATAAACATTCCAGTTTTGTCAAACAGTATTGTGATTTATTATATTAATGTTTTAGTTGGTTTATGATTGAGAACCGGATAAAGTAATTATGTTTTACCATTTTCTGGGCTGGCTTAGTCACAAGCAATACATATAGGAGGATCCATCTATGAATGATATTAGAACAGTCAGCTCTGTCGTATTGGGTTGAAGAAGTGAAAGAAGCATTTGTAAAATGTAAATTTTGTCTACAAGTTGAAGTAGAGACATGGAGACTAGAATATTATCGGTTGTATCCCGTCTTTGAAGTCATACACTCTTATATTTACTTTAAATAGACCAGGAAGTCTAAATAAAGACCAAGTATTAACGACTAGTATTAGTTAGATAATATGCTATTTCTGTTTAATATGTTACAATACTTTTATTTTGCGACCAGATGTATCACTTGAGATACCGTATTAAAAACACTAGTGTGTGTATAGCATTGAACACGTGCTAATAAAAGGACTACATACAATACTTG
Organism: Lepetodrilus elevatus; assembly: GCA_034780755.1. NCBI lineage: Eukaryota > Metazoa > Mollusca > Gastropoda > Lepetellida > Lepetodrilidae > Lepetodrilus > Lepetodrilus elevatus. The sequence continues at coordinate 2,677 of JAVCKZ010081192.1, forward strand.
AAAGCAATGTACGGAGAATGATACCGTGTATTTTAATTAGGATATAGAAATTACATACCCGGTTGTTTAACTGTACGTGTATTTGGAAGTAGCCTACTTTACAATTTCTTTGGTAGGTATTGCCTATACTCTACAATTTCTTTGGTAAGTATTGCGCTAAGAATAAAATGCTAAACTTAACCTTCCTTATCAAGCTTCTTTATTGTTCGAATGTATTGGATATAATTGTTGAAGTGACTTAAAAACAGAAGAAAAGAAAATAAAATAAAACAAGATATGTCGTCTTCACTGTACGATGTATTCAAAAGAAATATTCCTACGTCTTTCTGTTAAAAGTATATCCAGAGACATAGTAATTGTCTTTTTAAAGTTTAAACAAATACTTCTAAAAATTAGGTCGTGGGATATGTATAAAGACCACATTTTATTATTAGGATAACACAATACAGAAACTTATTTTTGTAGGTAGGCGGCCTATGCCTATGGTACAGCCCAAGTTTTGTATTAATATACATATAGCTAACCAAGTGATATTAGTCACACCCTCTAATTCTTCTGTGTACTTTTGTATTGTAGTGTAGATTGTATTATCCATATAGCTATGCTAATCTTAATAAAGAAAAATGTGACAACAATGAAATTGATGAAATCAATATAACCCCCCGGAAAGAACATAGGACGGTCTGATCCCGTGATCATTCCACTAATCCTAAGAATATATAAGTATAAAGATAAGCCACTCCTTATTTATTGAATTTTGATTTAAGAATATACAGTAGTTTATTCTACGAAATAAGCTTGCCACCTCTCACGTGTAATAACACCAGCGTCAAATATATCAAATACAATATGTCTTTTAGTGAAAATAAACATCAAATACTTGGTGTTTATTTCTACGACTTCGCGCATATATACATTATTAGTCGACGAGTGCATGCAACGTCAAACACTTCGCGCATTTTCAGCCGGATGTAAAGCGTTTCTGCAATGAATATCGTTATAAGCTTCCCCTATACGGTTTTGTTTGAAGCCAGGACCACTAATCTGCCTCGAGACTCCGCCGTATTTGCTCAAAGATCATTACTATGGAGCCAATACACTGTCGGCTTTGTAGAAGCTAGATTATTAATGTAGAAACACTAACAGGACTGGTCCTCTATCCTGTGGAGGGCTTACATGGGACGCCCTGGGTCGCGGGGGTCACGTGGGAGGGACAGGTAACGGGTGTTCAAACACCGGGGGGCAAGAAAGAGGATTTGATAACACCCAGTATCTAGTCCCTCTGGAAAGACAGCGTGTTGTACATATATACTTTAGGTACAAGTACTATTCGTTAGGATGTGGAGTTGCGAATGTTTACCTTATAGCGTCTGAATGGGAAGCTTGGGTTGTATACTCCTCAGGGAGTTGAGATTGTGGATAAGTGCACACTGATCCATTGCCATTGGAAATAATACAATTGCGTTCGCTTCGAGACGCCTTTGGATTGATGTGGCCCTTTGCAAATGAGCATTATAATATAGTTTGTGTTGGCTATAGCCTATATATCGTCGCATATGGGTCAAATAGTGCCGCTGCGACGAAAAACACTAATTCAATCAATCAAAATTATTACCTATATGTCTCTAAATAGAAAATAGATATTACCGGTTTCCACCATCGGCAGTCATGGTTTACAGGTACATGTATTTATATTAAATATAACGAAGGTTTTGTATTCTTATTGAATTTGATAAAGCAACGAGTACACAAGTCCAGAAGAAGAAGAATATAATACGACTGGATGTTACCGTATATTATATAAATACTAACTATCCCATGTCACTTTCTGCAACTCGCTGCCAGTGTCGACTTAGCATCCGTCAGCCGTGCCTCTGACGGATGTTAAGTAGGCTTTTACTATTAGGCAATGGTCGTGAGTTTCCAAGGATATACTACAGTATCCTCGCCGATGTGTTGTGCAGCCAAGAATAATGTCTGTGTAATGTACTTATGAAGACTTGGTGTCAATAAATATGTTCCAAATACCATCCTTTTCACCTCTTTCGAAGACGAAGCGGATATGAAACACACTCGATATATTTTTATAGTTCTATAAAAGTTGAAAATAACATGAAGCAGCACTAAAACCTTTTTAACGCAAACACGAAGAAACCCATCGACAAGCCCCGCGTGCCCTATGACAAAGTACACACCGACAATCCACCAAAAGGTTACTCTGAGCTTACTTCCTATTGCAGGAAATTGTATTACAGCGGAGGGGGAGATCTAAAGACACTATAAATTGCTACCAGAGATTGGTGTATCAATTCAAGATGGCCGCCACCTGTCGGCCATGTCACTCTTCAGCGACACCTAGCGGCAAGAGCTGGACCGTCTGGTTATGATTGTACAAACCGATAGCTTTAAGTGGCAGCTCTATCTACCCAAGGTGTTGACACATCTCTTGAGCTGAACCGAATTGAATCAAAGTTGGTTCACTGTTCGCAACCCTGTGGCAAGTTAAGTTTACCAAGAGTGGTCTGTAACGCTGAAAGATCAAATAGGTTTTGACTAAATTGACCAGGAATCGTAAGCGCGGTACCATTGGACTCCAAGTGCATCCAAGTGGACATTCACGTCGTCCAATGACAAAAAGACCAATCATTATAGGCCTATGTATACGAATATACCATTAATACGTTCTTTGATTTTATTATGAACTGCAGACAACATAAATACAATTAAACAGTTAGATTACATTTTGATAACGATAACCTAGACATGTAGGCATTTTTGTGGCATCCAAGAATCATTTCGCCAAACTCTAAGACTGTTTTTTTTCCAGCCCCCCAAACTATATATTTCTAGTAGTGTATGCGCCTGACCCCTTCCATGATCAATATGTTTTGTACCTATATAATAATAATAATAATAGGCCACTTATAATGCGCCAAATCCACCCCCTAAGGCATGCTCTATCCCCGGTCAATGGATCATTGTACACTCAGTGTTCCTTCTCAACTCCCTGGGGAGTATGTTACCTATATGTATGTTACCAAGGCAAGTACAGATGTGATGGTATTCCTTCGGATCATTTTCTGTACAACTGCGTGTACACAATTGTTTGTACGAATTATTTATCTTAATAATAGTATGTAATGCAAGAAATATTGAGTTAAATATAAAAAGAATCAATTCACTCTGAACGACATGGTTTACTAAATGACAAATCACACTAACAATTTTAGATTTTGCTGTGGACTTCTTAATCAATGGTTAACAATTTTGGTTCTATTAAAATGTTACGCCTGTGGTTGCTATTGCCACGCGTATACGTATGTTTAATATACATGCACTGTAGTACCATGGCTACTCCAATCAATGGATGCACTACTATCCTTACAATCATTATTCCTGGAGTATATTAACAAATTCCTCAATGTCGCTTACGAATCGTCAGTTCTGTCACCTGCTATACGTATCTCACCATTTCCTTTGATATCTTTCAAGTCAGCTTATGCTTAAAACATATTCTTATATATTTCATATTATTATTAATATTAGCTATCATCGAAGAATAATAAATGACGTACCTAATAGTGGCGAAACGGATATTATATTCATATGTGGTTATAACGTTAATTAATTGTAGGCAATGCTTTAATGTGTTTATCCCACCTGCGTACTTAATACACATATCCGTGTAGGTGTCTTTGTAACTACGGTGAGCCACTAGTACCTCGGTATTACTGTATCCCAGTATAGCACCCTCGTATCGTTAGATGTAGAGCCATATCTTTCACTGTGTCCCATAATGGGCGGGCCACATACATTTGGCAGCTATATCCACACATACAGTTGACAAACGGTCTTTGATCGGGTCTTCAAAGCGTCCAGATTTCTACCACGTTTTGGCTTCTAGCTTTGGCTTCTTTACCAGTGGCTTTGATCGAGGCTTTTTGGCAAAAACTGGCGTCTTTGAAGGAACGAATACCTTCTCTTATACTGAACATAAGTCATAGGGCAGCGTTGTCGAAGGAGAAAAGTTGGTCTGGGATCGGAGTGCCAAACAAGTGTAAATTAAATATTTCTCTTTCCGTTTAAACCCGATGAAAGTTAGCGTGTAAGCATGTCGACCCTACATGTGTTAGATATGCCTCCAAGGCTGGAACGGCACACGACTAAAAGATACGAATCTAAAACAGTTATAGGGTAGTGGTGAGTTAGGGTGGACCTTTAGAGTGGGAGGGGTAGATGTCTATAGAGGACGTCACTTCAATCTCACATCCACAATTAACCTTCTATTTGGGTACCAAATATTATAAGGGAGAGAAAAACTACACTGATGTAAACTAGGTATGGCTTTACACTAATTGTATGTTGACTGACGATTACTCGTAAGGACATCTCGATGGTATTCAGTTTTGCAGATCAACTCAATTGGACCTTCAAGTTAAAGGGATGCTCAAACCTTTCTGACAGTCACACATTGCATTATGACATTGCAATTACCATAAAGACAGTGTTACACTTTTACTTTTTAATCCTCCTCTAAATTACTATGTATCTCAAAGTGGAACCCATCAATATTTTTGTGTAACCAATATTCTCTGTCTTGACATTCTGGGGTTACAAGTACTTGAAATTACAAGGAATAGCTTTTATAAGACGTTAATACAGGCTTTCTGATAAGAGTTACGTCAGGTGTAAATATACACCCCTTTCGTGAAACTCACCCCAGGTTATTCCAGAATAAAAAAGCAATAACAACAACAATGATGATGATGATGATGATGATGATGATGATGACGATGATGATGATGATGATGATGATGATGGTGATGATGATGGTGATGATGATAATAATAATAATAATAATAATAATATTATACCATTATCTCATCTACATATAGCTATTTATTCACACTAAAGTTCAAAGAAGAGAATTAACTCGGTCGTTCTTAATCCGAGGTTCTCGTTCTAATAGTGTATAGAAGAGAATGTAATTGTAAAAGAAATACAGATTATTTTCTAAAATGTATCAGTTAGCCAAGACTTCCCAGGTATTAACGAATCTTCACGCTGTGTTTAGTTCTAATGAATTTGAAGGAAACCGATTTGGCCAAGAGCATGTGAATCTATAGATGAAAGAGAGATGGACACAATTGACTTAGCAAAAGACCCGTGTTATTTTCATGGTTCACTTTCCTATATAGCCATCCATCTTATGGGCAGTATAGAGGATTTAACAGCACATGCCTCATTGAAGTTGAGTTATTATCGTAGATTATTCGGAGCCTGAGACATTATCTCCGGAGCCAGTATTGGGTGCTAAATATATTTATTATTGATCATTATAAATACGTATACGCACATTGGTTATAAGGGGGGAGACAAATGTGGACAAGGCTTTGCTTCAACGATATAATACAATATGCGATGTACATGTATATGATATTGAGTGTAATATTCGCAGCTCTCTATACGCCTCTACCTTAGATGATGTGCCGATGACGATAATTGACATATTCTAGGACATCGATATTCATGTATTGGTATTCGTAATGATGTATCAAGATGCAATAATTACTACAAAGTGTACATCTCAAAGTGAAAACCATCAATATTTTCGTGCAACCATATACTCTTTCTTGATTAAAAACATTTAGGGGTTACATACATTTACTGGCATCTGTAATGATGTATCAAGATGCATGTCACAAAATCGTTTAATGAAAATCTAATGGGACATCGATATATCGGTATTTGCTAATGTACGAAGATGGATATGTTAACACTCTCTCTACTATAATACTCCACTGGGTATACTATTGAAGAAGCGATCATTCCCTTTGCAGCCAGTATTGGGGAAAAACGACCTTCTGAAAATTAACACTACACAACTACATAGAAAGTGTAGAATATGCCCTCAAGTGCGCATAAATATAATATTAAATCATACTGAGAAGTGTATATATAATAATTATATATATATAGAGAGATCCGCCTAAACGTCAGCGTTTCCTTCCTGGTTCTGATACGCAGAAGAGACATAAGGTGATACCTTCAACAAGAACCTTCCTCAACATACAAGGCAGCTTAACAGGGAACTTTCTGGCTTATTGGCGCAGAACTTATACCACCTTTAGGTGGGTCTTCATTTAGCTGCTACCTGCTGATGCCAATCGATGTCATCGCTCCCATTGCTTCAGCAAAGCAAGACAGCTCGAGGGCAGTGGTTCTATATACCTTACACTTTGAGAGATTTCAATGGAGGGCTTCTATATCTTTTATATACGACGGATGTTTTAATAGTTACATGTTTATCATCCCCTCGGGATGTTTGCGTGTGAAGGACCTTGCTCCAGCGCGGCAATCACGACACACAGCAGACGAGACCCAAGACTGAGGTCAGGAACCCAGATTTTACATGGCTTTCCGGCCGAGCGATCAAAGACCGAGGCAATTGAATATTACACCTTTCATGTGACAAGTTCGGGGATAATCAGAACAGAGGGGGAGGAAGGGAAAGGGGAGGGAGAAGGTGCGTGTTTTTGTGGGTGGGAGGGACTCTGATTATTGAGGTAAGCGAGTGTGAAGGAATTATGGTGTGTAGTTCTGGGTGTACGGATGCAGTTTCAGGTGTTAAGCTAACCCGAGGTAGGGCGGGCACCTGTTGCCCTCTTAACACCTTGACAAAGTATGATTGATGAGCTCTGAATGTATACACAAATACGTTATTCCTGTCGGTCTTCGATAAGTCATCGAGTGTAAATGTGCGTGTGATTGAGAAGGACAATCAATATAGTAATTGTTGATCTCAATATTAATATTACAGGTGAAGGACTTATTGTGCAGAATGGAATACTGGCAAATTGAGTATTCTGTCATCAGGGTACATGATTCATGAAGCTGGTCGTGGGCAGAGGTGTTCTAGTGTAGCGATGCTGGTTTAGGTGCATACTGACTGATACTACAGTGCAAGCCAAATATTGAAGTCGGATTATCCGTTATTAGGAAAAGATATAAAGCATAATAAATAGCGCCAATTTTGCCACTATGCAATAAACAGGGTTACTCCAAACCATTAGTCGAATAAGTCAAGTATGTATCATACTACCCACATGCAATGACTATAATATTATATACCAATATTGTACAAATATTACCACTACATACACATAGACTATCTATCTAACATACTACATGTAATGAAATCGTCATATATCAATAATGACTCAATATTATCTTAACCTGAAGAACATGCTGTTACTCTAACCGCCCTTTTGTCGGAATAACATGGTATTTTCTATGGAACTTTCATTTATGGTCCAGACGAGTCTAAACTAGCTTGTACCAATTTACCATATTACGGTGGGGCTATCTCAACTACCCTAGACGATTCATTGTTTCTCATTATTTAGAACGTTGCTATCATATTAATATTTAGTTACCATAGATAGTATACCGTAGTGTTAACGCATAATTAAGAACATGCATTCATTGTCTATGTTACCCAGGCCTATCAACCCAAACCAACTTCCTCTATCTGTCGCATGCAAGGAAGTTAATTTTATTTCGAATGCTAATGGTTCGATACTAATGGTTCCAATTCGAACAGCTACAGCTAAAATAATATTCTCAAGGAATTCTCTTTAACACTTTGTCTTCAAAATACATGTGTGGGGATAAGAAATCACACAAAAGCCTTTTACAGTAGTTTATACATTAAAGGGTTTAGTATAGAGGAAACATTGCTGTATTCCACACATAAACAGTTTGGATTCCACAGAACAGAACAGAACAGAACATATCATAATCATTGACGAGACTGTTATATGTAAATGGTTAAAAAACCCACATATATCTCGAACAAATGATATATTGTGTAAATAAATGTATACTAAAAAAGAAAGTAGTAATTATATAATAAATGTACAAATTAAAAAAGAAAGTAGTATCTATGTTGGTTTATTGTTTAACAGAAAATAAGTTTATAAATTTAGTATAACGAATAGATATGTTAATAAACAATAGCAGTTAACAGTCTTGAAGAAGGTATAGACCTGCCTCCAGAAACGTCGAAGCATAATTAATAAACACGGAGTTTAGAACATTTCGTGACACAGAGAATAGGTTAATATATTATGAAGACACTATCTAAAGCTCTAAATGTACAATGGCCATGGCCAAGTACAATATAGGTAATAAATCGCATTGGCACAATTTCAGTTTTGCTACTATCTGAAGGTAATAACATATTTTGCATCTATTTGGTGGTATTTTTACATGTGAAAACTAGTTCAAAGAATCCACAGCAGGAATTGATGCCCTCAACAGTCGTAAAGTAAGACATTACACTTGATGACGGGAGCCCATCAATGGAGAGAAACGTCTTCATTATCTGTTGTAATATATTGCCTCCAAAGGACGGCATTTAGCGATGTTCATGGACGTTAATACAGGTAACAGCGGTAGCAGTGGGCATTATAGGGCTAGGACCAGGGGATCTCTCTGAGGGCATTTATTCACAATCGCAGGCAATCTGTTTTAATTTCCCTCACAAATCGATGAGATTTCTTTACCCAGACGAGTTTGCACCGAGATGAAGGGTCGAGGGTGACAACTCAATAAGGACCACTCCAGGGCTTGAATAGGGCGTGAATGGGGCAACCCTTCTTTGAACATTTGGGATATTTTTAATTTGTGTGCTTACTATGCTGATATTCATCGGCAAACATGATATGCTCGTTTATCAAGTTCACGTGCGTTACAATTTCATCAGTCGTTATCAAATCTGGCGTATATTATCAAAGCAGTAATGGGTAATACTATCCATAATGTTATCTTATTAATTTTCTTCAGTATTTTCAAATCAAACGTCAAGTAAATGTTAGATTTAGATAGCATTTAACTATTCTTAAAATTAACTCGATAATCAAATCTAATAACATCTTAATTTGCTTTATCATGCCATATTGTGATTTTGAGATATTTAATACATGTGTGTGCTTGTGAGTGATTCACATTAATATATTGTACTAAACAACACAGAGTGTGTTCAATCACCAACACTATTAGACACGTACCCGCCCGGCGGCCAACACCTGCCGTGTAACAAATCCATTGGTCATTAAACTCAGTGTCTGAAGATATTTATGAAACTATATATTTTTAGTGATATCTGTTATGTTTGCAGCGTATTCCAAATTTGACTGATGTTAAAAAGACATTACTATTGCAACTGTCAAAATGTGGTATGAAATATATGGTACCATAATGACAAAACATGACATGAATATGTATCCCTTTTTTAAGGAAAACCGATTATTATTTTTACAATGGAATACTAGTACTTTAACAGGGGTAGGACTATGGCTAGTTAATAGTCAAAAGGCCTTATATGTCAGTATGCTAATTAATTAATTATTTACTCATATTTAATTAATTTTTATTTATTTTAAAAGAAAGAAAAATAATATATCTTATCCTAGCAATAAGGCCTTTGTGTTTCAAAATGTGGCCCCACATAAGCATTGCAGTTTGTTAACTTGTGTAAATATGTGACTATAGGTTTGATTGGACTTCTGAAATCACAAGTGCCCCTCACCACACGCACGAAACGTCGCTATTTCCTTCTCCTTTCTTGCTCTCTCGTGAGGTCACGTCCTCGCTCATCCCAACGATATGCTAGTGTTTGAAGACTCTTAATTTCGAGGTGCTAATTTCCTACGACAACTCTTTATAATTTCCAAGGGCATGACTTTTGATCCTCGCCCTGTCTGCTTCAGCACGAGCTTCCTTATCAAACCGGAAGTGGACCGACGCCTTCTGATATCTCATGCAGGGTAAATTGGAACCCACATTGAAGTACCTAGGAATATGGACGTTACTTTTCTAAGTGCTGCTGCTGCTACTGTTACTACTACTACTCCTACTACTACTACTACTACTACTACTACTACTACTACTACTACTACTACTACTACTACTCCTACTACTACTACTACT
>JAVCKZ010081203.1:0-12666 GCA_034780755.1 Lepetodrilus elevatus
ATGCACTGTGGGTGCATATAGCGGAGATCTTGATCGTAGCATATAGATTCCACAGAGGGCATAAACATGGCCTAGGGTTAATTCTAATGTCCTATAGCCAATGGCTAGTGGTTTTCAAAGCACCTACCTTGTTTATAAAAACAAGACTAGATCTAGATCTATTCCCGAGTCACTTATTAAACACATTGATACTTTATATATATGTTAGTTCTGTGTTTTTTTTATTGTTTACTGACAGGACTAGTGAAAGATGGTGAGGACTAGTAAGTTGTTTACCCCACTAGTCCTATGTGGCTAGTGCTTATTTCAGTTAATATTAACTGCTGCAAACCTATCTGTTAAATGATTGCACCCTGTTCCAGTGACCTGGGTATCGTTTCTCGAAGCTCTCTTAGCCGCTAAGGGACATAGAACTCTCTTTGCTGAGTGACAGCTAATGCATTGCTAAGAGAGTGCTATGGTCCCTTAGCGGCCAAGAGAGCTTCAAGAAACGATACCCAGAGTAATAATTTTAGATTGCTTTGACTGCTATATTTAAATTTGCAGGAACTGGGAAAGATATGTTAGTCACAGGAGTATTTTTTTTGGGGGGGGATAAAATTCATCATTTATTTAATAATGTATTCACACAATTGAGTACATATATTTTACGTCGGGGTGAACTACAAATTTCCGTAAAATTATATTTAGGTAGGATAATGATGAATCCATATTAGGAAGAAAGTCAAAACACTAAAACCAAGGCTCTGGACTAGCATATGCCCGACGTACAGGGGTAAAGTAAATTGGACTGCGGGCAACCTACTTTTTAACATTTAGCACCTTTGGTGCCTTTGCTACTTGCTCCGACTTGCTCTGCGGCCAAGTAACTCAAAATGTTAGTCTGGAGCCCTGTAAAACAGTGTTCGAAACTCACTAGGGACGGGTCAGAAACTAAATGGTGCCAATGAACTTCCAGGTAGTTTTTAAAACGAGATTACCGATTAATCTGCTTACCAAATTATCACTCTCAATCCTTCTCTGCTGTTTTTGTCTATTGATAGCCGATGCTGTTACCCTACGTATGGGTTCGGACGCCACTCGTTGTACTCTATGCGGCTCTCGCTGCTCCGCGACATGCTTCATGATTTCCCTTAACAACCTCTGATTCTCTTTCTCGATGTGTTTTGTCCTGTCACTGGTAAAAGTGAAATTGCTATTATCCTGAGGTTTCGGCGCCGCGAACATCACATGTCTAGTGTTGTCTCTGACACGCTTCTTTTTCTCCAGTTCCGAAACAGCTTTCATCAGAATGTTCAAGTCTAACGTTTCTGAGGCTTCTCCTCTAACCAGCCTCTGCGATTCCTCAGGAATTTCACGATATTGCACAGTTTTTCCGTGAGATCCGTTTGGAAACTTATTGTCATTACTTCTCTTGTGGGGACTGTTTCTCGGCGACGTGAGTGGAGAGACATCCGTCATGTCGCTGTCGGAACGAGATCTGTCGTCATCGTTACGTCGGTGACGAGACGACTTTCCTTTATTTTTGGTGTATCTTGATACTTCCCTGTTGTTTTCCTCAACGTTTTCATTCCACGCCTGATGGGTTAAACCGTTTGGTCTCCTGTGTGGATGTGCTGAGAAAGGTCTCGCCCTACCCCCGGAATTCTCACTCCTTGGACTGTCTTTCTCATTGTATGATGAATTTGAGTTACGACCACTTCTGAGTTTCCGATCCCTTGGAGTTGGAGTTCTATCTGACACGGACCTATCCGACTCGGAACTGTCTGAATTCGACCAAGTGTCCTTAGGATTTCTCCGATTCGTATTTACATCGCCATGCTGTTTAGACACACCCGATTTGGGACGGTTTTGACCGATCGATTTCGATTGCGGATTTCGTACTTCTGGCGGAGACGGAGATCGACTAAGCGATCGAAATTTGGAGCGCGACTCATTTCGAGCTCTGCCACCTGACCTCACACTCGACACGTCACTGAATGAGGACGAATTGTCACTTTCTGACGAATAGTCAGATGAATATGAGTCCGACTCAGATGAAGACCCTCTCGTTCTTTTTGCTGTGGATATTTTATTATTCTCATTCGCGGCCTTACCACTGCGGTCGTTTTCGGAGTCTAATATCCATCTAGATTCACGATTATTCACTGGGGAATCCGGCTTTGGCGACTTCGGCGCCGGTGGTGGTTTAGATATTATTTTCGAGGATTCGATTCTTGGCGACGGAGAGCGGACATTTTTCGCACTTTTTGGAGGATCATCGAAGAAATCGAAATCCACGCTTCCACTCAGTTCTTCGAGATCTTTATCCATGTTACTCGCTGATCACCTGGGTGTAAAACACGGGTGACAATCTTGCTTCATTACAGCCCACGCCGCTCAATTTACATGACCATAACCACGGCACATCATGTCAACCTAGATTGTTTTGTAGCAACTATTCTTTCACGACTGTGTACTACTTCCGTTACTACATACTATGTTACATTGAAGAGTTAAGTGTCGTTATCATAAAACAAAAATGAAGTTCTCATATTATTCATGTTTATAATTTACTATTTACTAGTATATAAAATATAAATAATATTTTATTGAAAACAATAGCTGCTCAATATTTGATATATACAACTATTGATTAAATTAGTAACGATTGTGTAGTTGTCTAGCAGATATTATAAATGAAATCTCGTACTGGTTGGGAATCCGCGAGAAATACGATTTGTCTTCTGCTAAAATATATTTCTGTGGCGGCAAATTTGATTTTACTGTGTTGTGTGTTGCAGAATATACGAGTAAATACACATACTATTATTATTATTGAATCCAGGTTGTTTTTATTTGAACTTTAGCTACATTGCATTTAGTCTAATGAGAGAAATATACTCCCCTGGACCTAGCGTTAGCTCTGCCTGACATTTGTTGACATTTTAATTAGAACAAAATATTTAGGAAATCGGAAACAAAAAGTGTTGGTAAGGAGTCAGAACTTGCATAACCAGTAGGGGTGTAACGATAAGTCGACCTATTGCGATAGTGTGTGTCCCGGTAGCAATCTTAACAGTCGATATATCGTCAATAGTTATGGGCGAGTGTCAGGTTTATCCGAGGCCGGTATATTGTATTTTTTGCAACTATTTAAACAAAATTCAGTTCCTAAATTTACCATTAGTAAAATGTAATTACTTTCTTCTTCAGATTGTTCAAACTACAGATATGTCGGGTGGCAGACCCAATTCTTGGCCTGGTGATTTGGACCATATCGCTGACAGAAAACCATTCAGAACCGACCGAGTCATCAGTTTCAAACTGTACGCACAGAAACAGAAAGTCCTGCTCGGTTCAATGTACACATTCCTGCCACAAGAACAGATCTACCTGAAAGTGAAGGAGAGATGGAAGAAAATGGAATACAAGTTGAAACAGAATTACACCAAAGCTGTTTTACGCGCAACGCACAGGAAATCTCCTTCGAAACGATGCAGAAAACAAGCATTGGAGTTCTCACCTCCTCGTAGCAACAAAAAGACGTGGTTCAAGGCCAGAGGAGACCTAAAGTGCAGCCTGAATGATACAGCTGTAGAATTGCCTCCAGCTAAACGAATATCCAGCAAGACCAAAGTTGCCGATTGGTTGAATGATCCTAAGCAAAAGGACTTGTCGGATCTCCCGGGAAGACGAAGGTCATATGACTGTACAAGATACAACCTCCCATACAATGTCCCGACAGTCATCGACCCTACGCCGTGCAAGCAGCCAGGGATACTGAAAGTCAATAGCAGGTATTTGCAGTAACATTTTATGAGTTAATGAGTACGTAGAATGTTTGGTGACAACTTATTTGTTATGATTTTCTTGTCCAAAACCAAAAAAGGTATGATATAAATTACATTATTGAAGATGTTGAACAATTTATTTTTGTTTTCAGAAGTCTGTCAAAAATTAATTAATACCTGCCTGGAATTAAATTTGTATGTGGAATTTTTGTTTTTGTTGTGTACACAGCTTCATCATTCTTGTTGATTTGGATAGTTTGATCTCCTGTATATTAACCCTTAGACTGTCATGCACGACTAATTTGGTTGAATTATCAATGTACATTATATAATACTGTATTTCAGCGAAAAGAAAGGAAACGTCAAAAGCCGCACACGGGTGAGCTTTGGTGGCGATGAAGATAAGGATTCTAAGGAGAACGTACTACCCAAAACATCCAGGAAACCTACCAAGACAAAAGCCAGAGAACGACTGAAGTACACAAAGATTAACAACATCTACAGTTTCGAAGACCAGGACCCGTGCGACAAACCCTGCAACTCGGAAACGTCTGATCTAAGCATGAAGCCTCCGTCAGAGACCAACGCTGGAAACATCAGCGACGTGGACACCGCAGGAAGTGCGACAGTCGGAGAATTACTGGAAGACGTGCTGTTCACCACGCCAGAGACCGAACAGATGCCACTAAAAGAAATCGTGAAAGCTCCTAGGAAAAGGAAGTCGCAAGGCACGAAGAATCCGGCCTCGAAACTACACTATGGGAATTCAAACAGTACGAGATCTATGAAGGGTCTGCAAGCGAAAAATCAGAAAGAAACAGACTGTGGCAACACTAACAATAATAACATTGTCTTTGGGGCCAAGCCGTGGGCTGCTACGACTTATACCAGGAAAGCGGGCGTCTCGAGAACTACAAGAACACGTGACGATGATAAGCTGAAAACGAGAGGAGAAGCTACTAAAGGAAAGTATGAAAGTCAGAGGAAAGCTATTGTCGATTCCATGCCAGACATAAATGATGAGTTCGAATCGGATGAGAATAATGAAAATTTCATTCGAGGCAAGCATGGGTTGCTGGTTGGACCAATTGTTCGAGACTTCAATGAAGAAGTAGATTTTCATGACACACAGTCTGATGTGAGCTTGGAAAACTTTGATGCCAAGGGACTTGATTCTAGTGACAACGAAGGACCCAAAGTTGAAAAAACTTGTAATTCAAAACCTAGGAAGAAACCTAAAAAGGTATTCAGAAAGCAAGAATTGAAAAAACCTTCTGGAAGAAAAATAAGTAAAATTTCCAAAATCAGTTATTTCAAAAAATCGAACAAGATTAGTACATCGAACAAGGACATGTATAGTTGTGACTTTGATGATAATGATGATGCTGATGATGCTGACGACGATAACGATGACGATGATGATAAAGATAACGATGATGATGATGAAGTTTGTGAGTCACATTTAGAGGAAGCAATGAAGAACCGGCCTGTTAGAAGTGCACGCCAAAGTGGGAAAAGCAACAGGATGAAAAGAAAATCAAATATAGATTCAAAAAGGAAAGATTCTCTAAAGCAACATACAAACACATCCCCATCCAATGACTGTGATGACGATAACTTACAAAAAGAAAACCCCAAAGACAAAAATCAGGTAAAAAGTAAAATATTGAAATCCCAAAGTAAGGAAGCACCACTGAATAAAGGAGGAAAGAAAATTCCAAGCAAACAGACCCCATGCAGACAGAATTCTCCTAAGTACGTAGCGTCGGTTAGTTCCCCGTCAACTCATTCCATATCCATTTGTTCCCCGTCCATTCGTTCCCTGTCAGTTCGTTCCCCAATGAAGAATCGAGTGTCGGCATTGTGCAAGAAGTTAACCCCTGCTGAGCCAATATCCCCTGTGATCTCCACCCCAGGGGAACTCCGGAGTGACAGCGGTAGTTGTAGTGACGGCGAGTCAATGTCGGCGTTGTCGGCACCCGCGGGAACAAATCCCGCTCTGCTGAGGGCACTTCTGAGGATGAAGCAAGTCACCTCGCCTAATCTTTTCAGCATGGATGAAGTCTCGCCGAAATTGTTGTCGCCAACTTTATCAGGCATTTCTGAGGTTGGTTATTTATTTATTATTGGAATGGCTGCATGGCTGAATAATAAATTAAAATTTTTGAGAAAAATGTAGTCTTTCGAGTATAAAATAAATGATTTCCATGAAATATTTATAACTTTTAGGATTTTATAAAATAAAAATCTTCTGAAATAATATTAATAATGACAATGCCTTTTCAAGATTAATTTATATCCTGGCTTGTCAATTTAAGTCTGGGAAAAAACCTGTAACATCCGTAGCGCTGATTGTTGCTGTAAACCGGCTTTTAATAATTTAAAAGTAAAACCAATTATTCTCATAGTTCAGAACTGCATTTTCATTTCTGTCAACCTCTATGAGTAATCTCTTAAAATTAAAATACAGTGACCAATGCTAATGTTGAACATCATGTTTTTTAACATGTATAATTATCCAGCTTTCAAGCATGCCATCAGCCTCGCCCATGGACAAAGGATTTGGCATCAGAGAAGAACGCTTGGTCTTTGATACCGAAGAACCAATGGTAGAGATCATGGTCCCTTCTGACTCCCAGCCAACCCAAAGATCTACGGTGCGTACAGAATAAGCTTTTCGAGGGGCCAGTTTTATAATGGCGATGTTTCTCATGTAAAGGTGACCTTCATAGCTACGAGTACTTGGTATCGTTTCTCGACGCTCTCATATGAACTGTGAGACCATAGCACTCTCGTAAGTGCACGATCCCCATGTATTAGAGATGTCTACGAGAGTCCTTATGGTCTCGTAATATTATAGATATGAGAGCTTCGAGAAACGATACCCAGGTAAATAGACTGTAGCAAAATCATTTCAATTTTACAATTTATAAAAAGGAAGTATTCTATAATTTACAGAGGTCTGCCAAGTCCAAGGCTGGTAACACCCTATGCAGCATGTTCCAGTCTGTGTCTCCCCAAGAAAGGCGAGTTAGTCGATCAGGGAGAAGGTATGTTACAGACTTGACAATGACAACAGACATTGTGGTTTCTGTGGAAAACAAGTCCAAGGTCTGGCGGCTGCAGCCCCAAAGCCACGTCCAGCATAAATAGACGCCTGGAGAAATAAATCAGTGGATTTTCTAAAATATCCATGCCCAATGCTACGGGATCTTTTTACAGGGACAGGTAGTACAGTGGTAGACTGCGAGACTTCAGAGCTAAAGGTTCCGAGTTTGAATCTGCCCTGGGATTAATGTTTGGGGAAATTGCCTTTCCAATGCAATGATGATAGGATTTAATGACTACAAAGTTATCATTCTTCATTTCTTGGTTTATCAGCATCCGGGTGGGTACAGAAATGTTTAATTTTCTAAACATTTTTTTTCTATTTCAGATTAGTATCTAGCAACAAACGTCAAGGATCGAGCAACTTTGAAAACTTGTTTGAAGAACGGGATATCTTTGTCTAAAAGTGGGCCTTAGATTGAGAAAATGTTCACATATTTCCCATTAGCAACGTGGAAACTAAATTTATGAAGATTCTTAGAACTATTTTAACAATATATTAAAAATGGGCCAACAAGTGACATTTGGAACTAGATCATGGCAGATACACACATCAATGTTCTATAAATTTCACAAAATTGCAAACAGTTCTGTAATACAATAATTTTGTTTTGTTTTGATATTAGTTTCTTGGCATGGTTAACCACCATAAGAAAAATTGTAGTTGAAAACCATATAGATAAATTCAAGTAGTCTTCATTAAATAATGTACATATAATTTCATAGATAATATGACCAATTTTGTGCATACTATAGAATATGTGTTCATGGAATGCATGTGCTGTTTGGTGGCATAGCTAACTTTCATTATGTTGTTGAATCATCAAGTTGATTCAAGCAATATTTATTTTTCCTTCAGTATTCTACACTTATTTATTATATTATTATTATTATATTGCTGTTAACTAATTTGTTTCCTGTTATTGTTATCACGTTACTGTTAAAATATTTTCCACGCTTGTTTGTTATAATTATTTCAGAAAACATTAAATGAAATGCATAGTGTTGAAATGTTTGTTTTCATCACTCTGTAAAATGAACTATAGTATTATCTACAAATGATTGGATTTCTAACATTGATGTTTTAAAATTCTGCTAGTTCATTCCTGGTAAAAAAGTCTCTATTAGTCTAAGGTTTTTCTGTTTGCCTAATTTTCAGGAAAGGTGAAGTAAGTTGACCACATTATGGGTGACATGTTTTCAAAAAAGAATATTCATCAGTATTACACATTCCTTTTATTCATTAATATAAACTGGTTCACAACAATATTTCATCAATAACTTGTGTAATACCGGTACATTGAAGTTGGAGATCCATCAAGACGATGGACAATATCCATGCTGCAGATATTTTAGATTAACCCTCTCCATGCTGGAGGCAGAAGGACATGTCCTAAAGAGCAATGACTGCCTAATCCAGCAGGGATAAGGTTAATATGTAAAATTTATGATCGGAAACGAAATGGAGAAAACATTCTGAATACATTACAAATGGATGAACAACATCTTCAATGACACCTCCACTTAAGGCAAGGCTTGAAAATGATAGAAAAGAATGCATCACATCTACCGTACCATGATAGATTATTCACACAAAGACCCACATTAAACATGTGATCAATAGCGAGTACAAGTCTTGTCTAATGTTATTTCCGGTGACAGGCGAAATACGTCATGATCGTGACGTTTGTTTGTGATGTCACAGTGGATTGTGTGTGACGTCACGGTGTATTTTTGCGCATTTATATTTTTGACCAGTTTATGTCACCGGATATTGTGTCTACTTGCAGCTCCTATAAAAAGTACAGTATGCATATGACTGGTTCAATGAAGCTAAAAATGAAATGCTTTTATCTAGCAACATGTTGGTCAATATGACTATTGCAGTAAGATATTATATATTTTTTTAAATTACACCTAGAATAGAAAAATATCTATGCTAGCAATACTAGCTCTACTATTAGAATTGTTTCCTTGGTAGGTAGCCGATGACAAACTTAACAATTTACATAAACAATGAAATTACTTATCAAAGGGAGATAATTCTTTATTCCTATTTTTCACAATGATACATTTATCTCCTGTTATATTACGGCAACATACATTACAAACAATGACATTTATATTTACATTTCATATACATATACAGGTACCGGTATGTGCTAAAAAAATAACCCATTCAATTGAAGTGAACATACAAGTGAAGGCAAAACAGTAGTTTTAAAACCATACATGTATGCTCCTAGTTAAGATCTATAACAAAGATATAGCAAATAATGGAATTAAATACACATGAATGTGACAATAGATTGTTAGACAAAATGAATGCTGTCTATTGTCTGCAATTCTTACAGGTATGATATTTTCAGACCAAAAATGACATAAGAGCATTAGACACAATGAATGAAATGTTTCGTATCAGCACGTGTTGCATGTATAAATATTTTCAGAACCATGACCTTCTCAAAGCACAAAGACTAAGGTGTTGTCGAACAGTTTTCAATGTTGTGGAGCCATCTAAACTGTACATTTACAAGTATTCGATAGGGGCGTTTCTTTTGTTCGAGAGTATGTCACTTCCCTCCAGCTGAAATGTACCAGTTACCGGTGCAAGTCTACTAGAAATTTGCCGGTCGGCTTGCAAATAAAACAAACAGTTTAGCCACAGGAAGTAAGTAAACGGTGCGTGCCGAACCTAGCCGATTTAGGCAAAAGAAACACCGCTATTGAATCCTGACACTCGGACCTAAAATGGGAATGAGACTAAGGGCCTACTCCTTTTTAGCTGTATTGTCTGTACTTGCTGTCCAACGCATGCACAGTTACCAAGGATCAACATTGCACAGTGTAACTGGGCATGCGTCGGACAGAAAGTACAGACAGTACAGCTAGAAAGGAGCAGGTTCTAGGACACTGTTTTCCTTCAATATTCAACAAACAAATAACCACACACACACTCACTTGCATACCACCATACTTTCTTTAAACTGAAATTAAAGTGACTAATCTTTGCTCAATCATCATTTCTTTGACGTTCCAAAACCCGAAAATCCCATGACAGCTGCCATATCTGGGTCAATGTTCGTGTTTAACCCCATATCTTCTGGGTCCAGTTTCCTCTTCCGATTCCTGTTCTTCTCGCGTCTGTAGGCTTTCTGTTTCTCTTCCTGGAAGAATAAAACATTAATGAATGGTTGATAATGATATGTAACACAAATATAGGTAATATTAGAGTTTTAAAAGACATTATTGAATATAATCTAGTAGTAAGACTTGTTAAAACTAAGTTTGTGATTATCAGTTTATTTGGTTACCGGGTACATTGGTATGTAAATTGGCCACATTTTAAAGTAAATATTATTTATAGTTTTACTCACTTCCTCCTTGAGTTCCTTCAGTCGTTCCTCAAAATCGTATTCCTTCTTCTTTTCCTCTTTCTTTTTCTTGTTCATCTCGAACCTCTGTTTGACCTGATCGAGTGATGACCGTTCGATCCGCATCGACATTCCCAAGTTACGTTGATCTGCAAAGGGAAATGCCAGGTGATGAGCAACAACACAACAATATTTTGTAGGAATGTTCGCATCCTGCTCTTCCATACACTGTCACGATAATGTCTGTTACCATAGCGGTAACCCCATTCTGAATGACATGTGATAACGTTTAAAAAAAATATAGGCCAATCTTCTCATGTATAAAACCAAATATCTGTACTTTATGTCTGACGCATGCACAGTTACACTGCAGTGTTGATCCTTGGTAACTGTGCATGCGTCTGACAGAAAGTACAGACAGAACAGCTAGAAAGGAGCAGACTCCCATATCTTCAACCTTAAGCATGGACTACACCATTGCCAAGGTTGGAGTTAATGTTACTTTAACTCTCTCCCTGCTGGAGGCAACCAGAGATGCCCTAAAGAGCAGTGTCTGTGCTTAATCCAGCAGGGAGAGGGTTAACCATGACTATTAATTTTCATGGGAATTGTACAGGACGTTGGACATCATTGTTGAGTACTACAAAACATGCAAAATAATACGTACGCTTTTTGCCATTGATATGATCCAAGAAATTGATGGAGTCTTTGACAACACAATCGCACACATTGCAGTAATATCTGAAAAGAAGAAGACAAAACTTGTGTTATCTGTTATTTGTTCATTGTTGCTCAACTTTGCTGCAGGAATCTTTCAGCCATTAGCATTACTTCATATTAGGAAACATGAAATAAACCAAAGAGAATTGGGTGTACTGACATTGACTATAAAGTTGTAAATAATAGGATAACTATAAATTAAATTTGTGTTAAGTTGCCTAATATTTTTAATTGGGGTTTAGAGTCGCTTTCTAGATTCTTTCACTAATATTACGACTTGTCAGGTTAGGGCAGGCGGAAACCTGCAATATCCGTAGTGCTGAATGTTGCAGTGAACCTGTGAGCACCAGCTTGTACTGATAATGATAACTGCATTGCCACTCTACAGACAGTGCATCCTATCAATATTGCGTCAGAAATGTAACTTTCGCGAGCATTTGTAATTTGACGCTGGGCTCCCGGATCAGGATTTGAAGTCCAAACGTTTTACCATTGTGCTACCACCTGCCCAATCCTCCACCTATATGCAACAATGTATAACATTAGATGACAAAAATACACTGGGATTAATATTATTACCCTCCTTGCTGTGATGCTGGTGTCGTCTTTGTGATGACCTGTGACTTGCCGAGTTTGGAATCCAAATCAACCTAAGAATTTAGAAAAGGCATACAAGTACACTTTGTTGACATGTTTCATGGTCAAATATATTTTACCTGAAAGTATGTACATTTGATTTGTCTACACAAGTATATTGGGCAACAAGTTTCAGCCTGTCCGACTGGTTTTCAATATTTCCATATTTTAAAATTATTTTTTATCTTGAAACTTTTATATATGGAGATAAAAAAAAAAACATGGTATATTATTAGGTTGCAAAGGTACAATTCCATTGCACTGAAACATTACCTTCAGTTAATATAAGCCAGATAACATCATAACAGGTTTACGATTTTTGTACTTGTAAGTAAGACATGAAATCATCAATTAAAATTTAGCTAGCTCGACAGGCCCTCAAGTTTTCAAAACTGTTGGCCTGAAATGAAACTCACTGGTGTTGGGGCCTCTGTCTGGGCCAGCAGTAATTTCTAACACTGATTACCTTGTATTCTCTGGGTTTGAGCAGCTCTCGCTTGACTGGCATTTCATCGTCCTCATCCTCCAGGAACAACCTGTCTCTGGCGATCTTCTCATACTCCTCGCGATCCCACTTCCGCCGATGATCTGGGAGAGGCTTCTGTGAACATGGAGAGTGACGAATTAGTTGTGATCTTTATAATAATTACAGGAAGAGATGAGGAATTTATTGTCAACGCCTTAAATCCAAGTTGATAAAAATAAAAGTTACACATGGCCAGGTAATGATAATATTTCATTCTTCTTATTTTATTTCTTAACCCTCTCCATGCTGGATTAGACACAAGCAATCCTATCTAGGGCATCTCCAGTTGCCTTCAGCATGGAGAGGGTTAAAGGGGTTTAGACCAGCTTCCAAGATTCTTTAACTTATATCATGGCTTGTCAGTTTAGGTCAAAAGGAAACCGGCAACATCCGTAGCGCTGAATGTTACAGTAAATCTGAGAACACCATCTGGGGCCGAGATTACGAAACTGTCTGAGTACGATTTCATACTCAACTCAGAATGTTGTTCATAAAACGTCATAATCTGAGCACAAAAACGTACTCCTGT
>JAVCKZ010081214.1:0-12666 GCA_034780755.1 Lepetodrilus elevatus
CAACTATTCCCCCATCTGTGACCACACGTCAGTCCTGCACCCAGCTCAACAATTCCCTCCTCTGTGACCACACGGCAGCCCTGCACCCAGCTCAACAATTCCCCCCTCTATGACCACACGTCAGTCCTGCACCCAGCACAACTATTCCCCCCTCTGTGACCACACGCTAATAGTGACAGCAGTTACAGTACATACACAGTAACAAGCGTTCATTGAACAAGCGAGGGATGTCTGTCGAAGACCCATTAAACGTTTTGTGTGAGGCCTGGCGTAAAAACCAGGTACAGTTCTGTTGAGTGGTTCATTGTAGGCCTAGACAGCCCCCTACACATACTAGCAGATCAATTACACCTTATTTGGTCGGCTAAACACTCGCTGAACAAACAGTGGCGGAGCGGTGAAGAAACCCCGTACCCTCCTCTATAGAATAGCTGGTTCACGTATGAGCATAATGAAGTTCACGGGACGGTTTCAAAGCGTGTCAGCCAATGAGCTAGTCTCGGAGGGTAACCACTGTATTTTGTATTTTCAGAATTACGGCTCCCGTGACCAAGATGACCAGGTCAAAGTCTGTGTACGTGTGTTGGACAAAACAACCCTCAGTCGACATTTCAACCAGTCAAGAAAAAATACACTTGTCCGGTCTCATTAAATCTTATCGATTCGTACCAATAGAGAGCAATTTCCACAAAGGTCTGGCTTGGGTTACTGGGGCAGATATCCCGTTTTCAAAACTATTATCGACTCGAGATTGAAAAATTGACCATGTAGGCTATGTATAGAGCAGCATCCAGTTCATTTTAAAATCAATTACCGAAAAAAATATCCCGTAATACCAGGTGTGGTAACCATGGTAACGACAACATGAAAATTAATATTTCCGTCTTCACAAGATTTTGCATTAAATCATGGCATCCACAAGGTTCACCAATTAGTGAAGCATTGCCACGATCACACTGTGATCACACAGATAAGTAATTAATGGATAAATGTTGTAGAATTATGTTTCAGAGAGATGCGGCCACGTACTTGAACGAGTCTTCACACGGAAAGCCATTTACCCTACATGCCGACAGCATATCTCAATATGGCTGCTCTCTGTCGTGTCACTCTCAATCACGCTGAAAATAATGTACCACCAAAACTGGATGTACACAGCCTTCACATTGAAGATACTCTTCACTGAAGCCAGCCCTGATCATGTATGATCAAAAAGACGGAGTGGTAGGATTTTACCTAAGAACAGATACTACTTTCCTAAACACTTTTATTAATGGTAGATGACATGATGGTGTCACAGCAAAAAATATACTACTTTCCTTTAAACACTTTATTAATGGTAGATAACAATTCATGATGGTATCACAAACTAAAAAAACACGGTTAGGTGTCCTGCCAGGATCTTGTTAGGATACTTTAACAAGAATCCTGGAACACCTCGCGTGTCCTGGTTTACTTTTGAGCATCCACCTTAGATGTCCTAGCCTGGACACCTAACAGAACAAATAACTCTTTTCGCTGGATACAACACATTGCAAAGTCAGAAATCTGTTAACTTCTAACTCTTTTCGCTGGATACAACACATTGCAAAGTCAGAAATCTGTTAACTTCTAACGAAACCTATAAAAATAGAAATCAGACCAGAAGCCAAATATCTACTTCAGTTCCGATCATGCTGATAGAAATAGCGTCTTCAGTTTCTGAGCGAGTCGGGTCATACTTTAACCATGGATACAGAACTAATCAATAACGTGGAAAGAGATATATCCATTGATATGTACAATCATGATCAAATGATGTCATAATATTGTTACTGTCAACTTGAAATTAAAAAATATATACATTACTAAACTGTTATCTTTGACCAATGTAATAAAAAAGTCAAGAAATAAATAGAATTTAATATAAATATTTAATATTTACAATGATTTGGAATTTGAATATTAGTATTAGTACTCAATATTATGTGGAAAAGTATAAAAAGTACATAGGTAAACTGTATGGTAGATAAAAAGTATAAATATTACGCAATAATCGACTGATCAATATTTTCACACTTTTTACCCTCTTTTGCCCACTTTTGCCCACTTTTGCCCTATGTTGGCTCTCCAATCTATACTTGAGCACATTGACTGGGAGAGAAGTAGTCTCCATTAGCTACTTCATCATGTTTGTAGCAACTCAAGTTTTCAAAATCCTTTGAGGTTCCCATGTCTCCACTTAAAACTTTCAAGTCTTCAGGTCTACAGAGAAGTTGACAAATGGTTGGTATGGTTACTAAGAAAGCAAGCACTACACTTACACTGGCAGTGTACATATTAGTGTTGGAAACATGCATGAAGATGAACATTCTGAACTAGTAACTTCTACAATATTAGCAATGTCATGTTTTATAAAAATAACAAGCAAATCAAACTCAAGAAAATTGATAAAAACTTTAACAAAAATACATTAAATATCACTACCGTCTATGTTACTAATATATTTGATGAAAGCAAAAATGCATAATATTTTGATAGAACAGAGCAATACCCAATTTCATGGTTTTGGTAGTGAAGATAAAAGACAGGAAATGACCTTTGCTCCCTCTGACCTGTGAACTATGACCTATAGGGTGTCTTCTGGACCTTGTGAAGAGGTTTCCAGGTTATTTTTCTCAATGAGAAGGCATCAAGTACTCGCTGAACAAACACAACTCCAAATAGGGGTATCGGTTTTCTATTAGGGTAAAATTTCCTTTACAAACACATTTCATAAACTCTCTCATTGCTGGCAGTAACCAGAGATGTGTTAAAAGCATAATATCACAGATTAAGTTGTCGTTTTGGACCAAATTGGAGAACAGGCCATGAAATTATTAAACGTTTTTGAATACGATTTCATTCTCAACTCAAATTTTGTTCACAAATCATAGATATAAAATTTGAGTTTGATGATGAAATCGTATTCGAAAGGTTTTGCAATCTCAGAGCCAGGTTGATGGATGTGGTAAATATATACAATGGTAAATACATCCTTGGAATACAAGAACTGAATCCATAATCTTTCAGTGAGAAACTGACACTGACTAACCTCACAGATGTAGATAATAAAATGGCCATCATGGTGCTTTTGAGGCAATCTCATGTGACTCAGTCCTGGCGAGATAGTCAATGCCACTTTAACCCCATCCCTGCCAGATCAATCCCTATCACTGTCCTATAGTATAGGAGAGCTGAGATTACCTCTAACAGGAAGAGTTAAACCATTAAACTGTGACTGTTATAGCCAAAGTCAATATAGTTGTGTTAATTTACATTTAATGTTAGGTTGTAGTACAAGCCTGTTAGTGGACATGATAGTTGATTTTGTTATTTTATTTTATTTTTGAATTGAATTAAAGTTTATGTAGTTTATTTAGTTTTTGTTTTATTTTAGTTTTGTTTAATTTTAATTAAATTTTATTTTACTTTTATTTGATTTCTATTTATTTCATTTAAAATGTATTTTCATCTTATTTTATTTTTTAATTGGAGGTTATAGCCACTTTCAAGATTCTTTCACTTATATATTGGGTTTACATATCGGAAAATACAATAAAAAATATATGCAACACCATATTTAGGTAATATCTATTATTTCTACTACTTTGAACCATCAAAAATCATATCATATATATAAAGAATATCATTTCTGCCATGATAGACACCAGTGTTGAGCACGCAGTCAGAATGACCACAATGTTTAGACCAGAATGACCACAGACCATAATGTCCAGACCAGAATGACTACAGACCATAATGTCCAGATCAGAATGACCACAAAGTCCAGACGTCCAGACATAGTGTCCAGTAGTATCAGCTTGACCTGTAAGCGAGCACATAATGTCCAGTTGGCGGTCAACATCTAACAATTACCCCGGGCTAACATGGTCAGCCAAAGCCAATAACCCGCGTTAACCAAGACACAGCAAATAGCCCATGTCGATACGGACTTCATGACTACAATAACTTTAACTCGGGGAGCATGCTTAGTGCCAATTGACGACAGGAATCCAATAGTATATATACATACACGGGCAAATGATGTAGTTTGGCACTAAACAGAGCTAGTCCATTAGGTAGAGTTGTCGGAGGGATTACTGCATGCTCAAGAAATTATTTCTATCTCCTTCAATTTGACACTAACCATGGCCGCTGTTGTCATGGTAGTGAATGGCATGAAGACTTGCAGGATGTTACTATGGTTACAGTGGAATATATATGTCATGATATACTGTATAATATATGTTCTCGAATAACCCATATATCATATAAGATCAAAATTTAATGGATTTATAAATATCTTAAATATTTTTAACAAATAAAATAAATAGTGTCCAGGGTTAGAACTCAACTTTAAAACATACTCGCCCGAATAATGATATAAATAACAAAACATGAAATTTGTACTCGCCCGTAGGATACCTTTAACATTAGGAGAAATGGATCGGGCCGCCGGTGAGTGGGAACTTCTATCCCTGAGTGTCCATTTCACACACAGTAGAAAGGAAGAATGATCATAATTTAGTGCAATCATGACAAATAAACCTGCTAAATGAAATTTTGAAAATAAAAATATAATGAACAGACCTACTGGAAACCATTGCTAGCATTAGGATATTCCTGTGGGATTTAGCATGTTTAATGCAAATGAACAAGTAGGAATTTCTAGTTAACAGGGACAACTTAAAACAGGGAACATAAATTAACTCAAATCAAATTAACTAAAACTAATCTTGAACTTTAAAACCATTGCAAAAGGTTTCATGAAACATTTACGGTTCCATGCCATGTAATTTTCACCATGTTGACAATAAAAATTCAATAATTCTGTGAATTTCCTCTGGCCTTTATCTCCGGTGATTATTAGCTCTATGGATTGATCTTTCATGTGTCCGACACTGTGACACATGCACTGAACTCTGACACATGCAAATCTTTCCAGATCTTTTGATCCCTTTTCCAATACCATCCAAATTGGCATGGAATAACATGCTTTCAGACAGGACATAAATACCACTTGTCCATATTGACAGAGTCTTGTCCATAGGCATGGACTCCAGTGGGCAAAGTGATGCCATTATGGCCGAAGCATTGACCGGTGCCTCTTGCTCTTCACCACAGAGGTCAAGCAATTGCGGACCCAATTGGGTCCTAATCGGCCCAAGCCCTCCTTACCCACACTTAACCATGCTTTCACCTAACACATGATCCGATGAAGAAAAGCGACAAGGAACCGCGAAAGAATCATGACTCTGGAACCGAGACGAAAAGTCAGAATAGGCTTTGTCCGTAATTATACCTTTCCCCGATCCGGAGTTTGGGAAATATGGAGAAGACGTTTGTATGAGCACGTGACTCATGGGTTTTTCTTGACCACTCGGACAATAGACTGGGTCTGGAGAGGAGGGATGGGTAGGTGCAAGGCTATAATCTCAGCTTATGAAAGGGGATCGTTTGGCATAGACTTGATTGATACCTTGTGTACTCGCTACAATGGAAGCTTTGTCACAGACATGGCTCCAACCACTTCACATATGACATTTACGAAACGCCAAACTGACAGCATTAGCTCATACAATCGGCAGGATTATTCGCTTGTCAGTGTTGGGGAAATACAACGGAATGGATGGTTTTCTTTTTTGGGAGGTTGGGGGTTGTTAGTTCTGTAAAACGATTTCACTTCATAAGGGGTTAAATTGCCCATGAAAATGTAGGATACTGACATACATGATAAGTAGGGTTTGGTTAATAAATATTCTTGAACTTGTTATTCTAAGTGGTGCGTGTTTGACAACTATGTGGATTTGTAAACCAGAAAATTGATCCTTGAAAGCTAAAGTTCTTTGTCGGTCTATTAGTCATGTTAGAGGTTACCTTAAGTACAGTATTAACCCA
Source organism: Lepetodrilus elevatus (assembly GCA_034780755.1). NCBI lineage: Eukaryota > Metazoa > Mollusca > Gastropoda > Lepetellida > Lepetodrilidae > Lepetodrilus > Lepetodrilus elevatus. Next base: position 5,920 of record JAVCKZ010081214.1, read on the forward strand.
ATATTATATCCTGCTTTCAGCCATTATTACCAAGGGTTAACTCTCACAAAAAGAATCTAGAAAGCGGCTCAAAACCCCAATTACAAAAACTAACAATAAAAAAACTCTGACAAATACTGAATACATCATATATAATAATTAATATTTATTAATATTTTTGGATACATATTGTAACTTATTGAAAACAATAAACAATTTTCTCCATATCATTTTGTCCTCGAATTTCAGACTTCTTCAGGAAGATACAGGAAAATTAATGTATCTTATCAAGTAGATTGTTAACATCAGCATCATTGCTTTGCTTAAAGTTTTATTATTACTATTTTGTAAGGTCAAAGCTAGATGCCAGAAATTGACACAGTAATGTTTCATTATTAAATATGTTGTAATGTCAAAGATGTCAGAAATTGACAAAATATCCATGAAAATAGGAATAGTTAATTACAAACTTAAACTGGAAAAAAAAATCAGGTTTTCACAAACCTCTAAATAGATGTAGAGAACCGGGGGTATTGTGCTGTTACTTAATCGTCAGAAATTATCTTTATATTCCATCAAATAATAATCAAGCTAAATATCTGTGCAAACCCTTCCTTATTTCTGATGGACGAACGACAAGTCTTGTCCATAATCATCATGTAATTTTCAGAAAATAATCCTTTTAAAAAAACTTTTAAAATATATGGTTAATTAATATGAGAATCCATAATCTTTGAGGCTTGCTTTGGATGAATTTTCATTTGGTGGCTGGCTTCTAGAGTCAAAGCAGTCGATACAATCTTTAGGTGAATGACTAAACCGGTATTGAGTTCACCAAACACAATTACATGTCTAACCACATCTTCAATACCGTATCAAACCCATCAAATCAATTTCGGTATCTGATTCCCGACAATATTTATGAATAATATGCATCAGAAGGATGATTGTTCAATTGTCTTGGTTAATCGATGAAACTCCCTAGAAATATGGTTTCCTACTTCTTTCCTATTTATTGGGAAACGTGTTGCTTACTCCTCGAGGTACTCAAAACAGGGAATTCTAGATCATGGTGGATGTTATCCGAGATACATTTGGAATATTGGAATAAATAACGGTAAGAATAAAAGACTTGTGACATGATTTTTAATGCAATGGACAAAATAGTGGTGGTGGTGGTGATGATGATGATGTTGTTTATTATGATGATGATGATGATGATGATGATGATGATGATGATGATGATGATAACAATGCTGTTCATGATGACAGTGGTGATGATGATGTTGTTCATGATGACGATGATGATAATGTTGTACACATGATGACAGTGGTGATGAGGAGGAGGAAGAAGACAAGGAGGAGGAGGATGATACACTTGGCAATATGGATTTAAAAAAATATTATAGAACGATTTACTAACGTTTATTAAAAAGTATAATACTATTTTTGATTATGATTATGATTATTAAAACTTATTATTACATGGAATATTATTATTATTATTATTATTATTTATTATTATTATTATTATTAATATCATTATTAGTATAGCTCTTACTACTCCTACTAGTCATCAGATATGTCAAACAAATGTCTGTGTTCAACTGATTGCAATAATAGGCCCCACTGACATCTATGGTCAGCTGATCATTGCAATTATGGACATAATGTCCATGCTTACTCATGTCCAGTCCATGCTGACCTGTCCAGTTTATACTGACCAGAGGGTATTTACCCTATTAATGTCAAAACAATGTATCACATAATGTTTGAGCACTTCTCAGGTTTCCTTGCTTAAATATTCTGTCAAACAGATTAATACGGGTTCGAGGGTTGCTGAGCAAACAAGCAAATAACTCATCGATCAAATTGATCAGGCATCGGCTACAGTATTTTACCTCATGTCCCATACTGCTCGAGTACTGTAGCTTGTGTTATCCAAACTTTCCCTTCCGGTATTACAGTTATTTTATCAATTCTTGCACATTTCTGTTTCATAATCAAAATATATTTTCTATCTTGAAATATCGACACCTGTAACATGGCAAATGAGCCCTTCTCCCTGCTGAATTAGGCATGTCACTGCTCTTTAGGGCATGTCCAGTTGCCTTCAACATGGAGAGGGTTAAACTGACATTTTTTCCCCCAAAAAAAGTCTTACAAAATTATGCCATTATAGTAATATATTCATAAATGCCATCTTCTCTCCATCGAGATATTCTGTTAATATCGAGGGATTTGCGTGTAATAAATGTCACAACACGCATTCTCTGTATCAATAAACACAGACACGTCTTGTAGCAAACGCACACAACTCCATCCCGCCCCTCTCCCTAAAGAATTGTCTGGTTTCGGCCGACTCGTATTTGTCCGGTACGCATCAGCCCGCGTATATGGGCAACGTAAGTAAACACGGACAAATGTTGGGACATTAATATCGTCGTATGCCATATTTACTGACCACTTCCTATAGTGCGAGGAAATATGGAAGTGCACCGGCCATTGGGTGTGGAACAAACACACGTGGGGGTCTATGTTGACACAGACCTGTCCGAGAGTAGTCGCCAGCCCTCCTCCATCCGTTTACCTTAAAGGGACAGTGGGTGGTGCGTACAGTTCACTGATCACGCCGAGTTCAGACCCAGATTGAGATTTTGAGATTTCTAAGGTTGTCCATCTGTCTGACCCAGCGAGGAGAGAAACTTCTCTGCTTGAACGAACGTGAAGAGGAAACAAGTGAATAGTCCAATCAATTATATATGCGGAAGATTTAGATTGTGGCGATTATAGTACTCCATAGCATGCATGGTCGTAACACCAGTGAAATTAGCATATATGTCTTGGCTTCAGATTATGAAATGCTGATGTTCTTATTGAATCTAGTTTAGAAATCCAATTTCGTTGGGATAATCGCAATAATATGATTTATAGCCTAGGACACGAATAACGCAATATTTTTGCTTATTATTATTTTTTGGTGTTTCTCATTTCCATGGTCAATTTTACATTGTTTAGAGAAGCAAGACATGCACAAATAGATTATAAAAATGTATTATTAAATGACTCTGCCTTGCACAAGAAAATAGCTTAGCAGATGAATTTTCAGAAAGATGTTTTCATTGAGTTAAAAAAAATAATGAAAATCTTTCATCAAAAGATATGTAAACAAAAATGTACAGAATATCAAACCTTGCATACATCAAAATCAGATCTAGTGATTTAAATCAGTGATGCTACGAGACATAAAATATTAACAACGTTCTCCAGTCTGACGTGATTCAAGTAACTAGTCGTCTAACATGAACGTACCAGCATGTACACATGTTCGATTAATTCAGTGTCACGCAAGTTGTATAAAAAATAAAATTATCATGATCATTAAATTCATTTTCACCCATTCCAGCCTGTAAAACAATTGCCCATAAACAGCGTGAACAGAGTTCAAAGCAAGTGTCATTAATGTTTCATAATCGCCACGATCACATTAATCTACACGCCTACGTTGTCCATTCCTTTCATCGATGTTGATTTCATTGTAGAGACAATGGATTGTAATTCTTCCAGACTGCACTGTATTGGTTTTGTATTGTACTGTATTGTGCTGTATTGATAGTTGTGCTGTATTGTGCTGTACTGACTGTACTGTATTGTATAGTATTGTATTGTACTGTATTGTGCTGTATTGTATAACATGTATAGTATTGTATTGTACTGTATTGTGTTATTGATCACAATAATATGTGGTCATAATGATGTATTACAGTTACTATTATACGTTATTGTCTAAATGGAAATATTTTAAAGATATATTTAGATATAAATGTTGTTGTTGTTGTTTTTTAATTGGGGTTCAGAGTCGCTTTCTATATTCTTTCATAATATCACGACTTGTCAGTTTAGTAGAGTTTTTTGTAGATTTTAACTGCATACTGAAAACCAGAAATATACCATTGCACATCGCATAAAGCATGCCCCAGAATGTAAATCATACATGAATTTGTAATACTTTTTTTTTACAAAAGATGGCATGCATATTATGATTAAAAGCCTTTTACAAAATAATAATATACCGTAGTATATGTTGTGGTATCACCGACTGCATAACAAATATTTTAGATATATTAACACATTTTTACTTCTGCTGTTAGGTGGTGTAAATCAATAACACTGATCAATCTAACGTAACATAATCTCAATTGTTATAACCATTATAACTAGTATTAAATCTCTTCGATTAGACCATTTCTGTCTATATATGATAAGTTAAGCATAGCACATTTTTGAATGGTACGAGATCATCATCAGATTAAAGAATGTGTGGTTTTTGATGATTCAGTCTAGCATTAACCCTCTCCCTGCTGGATTAAGCTCAGACACCACTCCTCAGGCATCTCCAGTTTTCTTCAGCATGGACAGGGTTAACCCTCTCCCTGTTGGATTAAACAGACACCGCTCTTTGGGGCATCTCTGGTTGCATCCAGCATGGAGAGGGTTAATCTTTATACAAATACTGTAGTTATTACCTCCGGTTAATATGCTTGTTATCATGTTATCACAGTCGTAACATTTGACATGCAAATGTATCTGGGGTTATCGAGGGTTATACACCACTGCCTGGTCTCCCAACCACTGCAAGCTGTTTATAATGCAAACATCAAAGCCTCGTGCTTAATGCCTACACACTTCCTTGCCAATAAAACCCGTAAAATATCAGCAATAAATCAGAAACGTGATATTTTTTTATGATTTGCAGACTGTGTGGATTTTTGGCAGGAAGCGTACAAAATGTAATGTTCTTCGCGATCCATCTCATGTGATCACACGGCTTTCACGCCATTCGATGTGATCACGTAGCTTTCACGCCATTCGATGTGATCACGTAGCTTTCACGCGATACAATTGCCCCACCTGGAGCTTGGTGTATGCCTGATTGATAGAAATCTACGACTCGTTTATTTCGACTCGTTCATTTCATTGGTTATCCTCTCTGAACAGTTTAGACAGGCAGACTCTGTTATGAACATGGCGAACATGAAACCTAGACTTGTACCGAGATATATGCGGATGATCCGCCTATCGTGGTAGGTGGTGCGGTTTTACGAACAGATTTTACCATATCATGATGAGATTTTAACTGGATAGCTTTTAACGCAAGACTAACTACTTGGTTGATGAACAAGGACTGTGACACATATTACTTGAACTCTATCCCACCACTAGAATAGATAATTAACTACAGAGATAAACCTTCCTGAATACAAACTATTACAATAACTCTAATTTGCCATGCATCAATACGTATTCCAGAATCAATATGATTACCCAACAAAATTAATTTCCCAACCAAAATGATTTGCCATCATACGTATTCCCTAACAAAGTAACCTGATTACTTGACACAATTTATTTCCCAACCAAAAATATTTAATCCTATTTTCCCGATTGATCAAGACAATTCTTACAATCCTTTTGGATACAATTAACAATATTGCTTCTAATTACAAGCAAACAGGAGGAAGAGCCGTCCTAATTGACACATCCTATCGCAGTAAACGTCTTCATCATTGGTGGTATTACATAGCGACAACATAAACATGTTTGATGCGGCCTGCCATGTGAGAAAATGGAGATATGTTTACCTGCAGTTCCACGAACAATTCCTTGTATTTACTTATCATTTGCTCCTTGTCCTTACCTCCCTCCCCCTCCTCCTTCTCCCCCTCCTCCTCCCTAGCCTTCCCTCTTCCTCCCAGCACCAACAGACTCTGGTCTGGTGTTGTGAGGCGATGGTTTCCATGTTTCATGACATATGGTAGCCAAACATTGAGAGGAACAGGCAGAGAAACAGGCAGAATCAGATTTGGACAAATGTACGAACATGATTTCTCGTGAAGAGTGATGGAAGGAAATTTTGTTACATGTATATATAGAAGTGTTAGATAATTTAACTTGAGGTCATGACGAGCATTTATAGAATTCAACATAAACATAAAGATTATTTACATGCATATGGTAGCCAAACCTTTAAAGATCACGTTGACTAATCTGGACAAATATATGAAGATCAGAGATGTGAAGAGTTATGGAAAGAAATTGTGTTATAGTAGTGTAGATAGAGAACTCAATTCAATGTTGTCATAAGAATTTATAGAATTAAACATAATTTATAAAATTAAACAAAAACATACAAATTATTGGAAGCCAACCCTAGACAGACTCTGATTCTGACAAACAAACAACGAGATCATGTGAATAGTGATGGAAGAATATTTTGTAATAAAAGTATAAAGAAATTAAATGAATGTCATGATCATGATCTAATAGTACTACCGTAGTACCAGTAGAATAGCTGCACTTGGTAGCATCCACAACCACTAGATTCATTAATAAAGACTTATAAATACCAGGTATGCATGCACCTCGGACGTGCACACTGATACAAGCCATATCTCATTGTGTGCTGGTATATTATCACTGATTATCGATTCGGCAGATATTGATAATAATTCCCATATCAGTTTAATCATCATAGCCACAGTTGCTGGTTCTCAGCTAAATATCCAATTACTTTCCCGAGGTACGGATGGATTTTGCCACAAAATATTCGTTCATTTACCAATACCATACTGTGGCTTGTTACAGTATGAGAATCTCTGCCTGTGGTGCATAGAGGTGGTGCATAGAGGTGGTTAGACTATCAATAGTCTCGGAGGGTTAAAGTAAATCAATAATATATATTGGTATTATATTTATATGAAAGGAGCC
>JAVCKZ010081225.1:0-12664 GCA_034780755.1 Lepetodrilus elevatus
ACGAAATTAATGCGTCACTAATTTAATGCGACCTCTAGATTTTAGACGTAAATGCGACACCAATAAAATGCGAATGGTCATGTCTTCATACATGTTTTCAACAGTATTTACCTTTAATGCGCAGCAATTAAATGCGACAATACGTCGGTCACATTTTTCGCATTAATATTCTGCTCGCATTAATTTCATGATTTACAGTATTCGGAAATCTTACAGACTACACTCCCCCCTGGTGCAGCCACTAATAGACGGTGGTTTAACTTTCTGAGCAACGGATGAATAAAGATGGCAAGGGGGTGGTGCTGACATACTAACATACACCCGTACAGTGGATCATTGTGACTTAGACATGCAGTTAACCCTCTCCCTGCTGGATTAATCAACAAACAAATCCAGCTCTCCGGGGTTAACTAAGCAAGGAGGACTTTGAGTTTGTCTGTGGGCTAGGGTCAGTCCCTGCTGCTGCCCGTCGTTGTCGTTCCGTTAGACGGCGTCATGATGCTGGGTTTGTTGGATGCCGGCCTGATAAGTGGGGGCGGCTGCTGCAACAGCGTGGGCTTCTGGGGGAGCAGCCTGGAACAGGAAGTCGAGGTCAAGGTCAATGAGTTCAACAACATACACAAAGGATTGTAGTCGGGTTCCGAGATTACGAAACTTTCCAGAGTACGATTTCATGCTCAACTCAAAGGTTTGTTCATAAATCCCCTATATAAAATTTGAGCTTGAGCAAAAATCGTTTCGTAATCTCAGGATCAGGCCTAGAGATTATAAAACTTGCTCAACTAAATTTTGTCCTCCAAATCCCCATTTAAAACTTGAGCTTGAGTATGAAATCATACCAAAAAAAATCATAATCTCAGGGCCCACCATGCATTCAATAAGTAAGAACATGTTAATTGTTATGGTCCTCTCAGTGCTGAGAAAAATGTGGCAAATTTTCGCAAACGACACAGAACACTATAGAACACTGACCTGCTAAACACAGGGTGGGAAACTTCAAATTGATTTCCAGATTACAGGGTGTACCTACAGTCAGTCCTATTGCACAGGGATCACAGTTCTACCGCTCTACCACCTACCTGTGTGTGTGAGACTGTGAGGAGCTGTGGTTGTTGGTGGGGGTGGGGACGGCAATGGTGGGGGGCTGTTTGAGCAGTGGGGGAGGGGCGCCAGATGTCACTCCGTTTCCCAGGGAGGCCTCTACAGGCTTGTCAACGTCCATCTGCAAGGGAGGCGAGCGTGAATTAGTTTTACGTTGCAGCGAGAATCGTGCACCCCTACATGATGATGCAAGGGAAAATCTTACACCCCTACATGACGATGCAACAGAGAATCTTACACCCCTACATGATGATGGAGCAGGACCCCCTTATTATTTTCTGAATTTGTAACACTGCAAAGGATTCCTACTTTCTCTGGCTTCTCCTCGTCCTCTTCCATGGGACTGGAACTCTCCACGCCATGTTCCGCCTCGTACTCCGCCAGAACCTCGTCCAGGTTGTAGCGACGGCGGAAGTTTGCGAAGAAACTCCGGACGTGCGGCTCCAGCTTGTTCCCGATCACCTCCGCGATGGCCTTGAAGTCCTTGCCGTATTTCCGTACACCTGCAGGTGGAGATAACTCTAGGTTAAACCTGGCTCCGAGATTACCAAACAGCTATGAATCAAAATATTTTTGGCTCCGAGATTATGAAATGCTTGCATTTTTTAAAACATTGCTCTTTTCAAATTTAAGAATTTCTTATAATTTTTGGGCTTTCGATTTTACATTTTAACACTGGCAATTTCTTTTACGAGGAGGCCAATGGTGAATTTATAAAACTACATTTACATTGACAAAGCATACAATTGTAGCTGATGGTCGGAACACACATCACATGACTCGAAGTGACTCAACTCTAGTGGTTGATGGAGCTACTGCATGAAGTGTGTTACAGTAAAATCCAAGAATGATGACAACACACTAAACAAATACAAGACACTTCAACAAACCTTGCACAGCAAGCAGTAGCTCCTCGTTTGTCCACTTGGCATTTATCTTCTGATTCAACTGAAAGATATAAAAATACAAGTAGATTATTATTAAAATATATGAAGTATCTGGTCTTGCCAATTAGCCCTCTCTCTGTGCTGGATTAGGCACAGGCACTGCTCTTTAGGGAATCTCCGGTTGCCTCCAGCAGGGAGAGGGTTAATACCAATGCTTATCCAATTTGTGACAGATTGGTTAATATTACCGAACTAAACAGGTTCCATTCGTGATAATTTAAAGTAGCGCTTATATTTATAAAAAAAATAATAGTTTTAGGGAGTTGTGATAACTGTACATATCGTGATTGGTTATATGTTTTGACATTGTTACGAAACAATCTTAAAGCTCACCTCTTGAGATTTGAATTTGTCCAGACCGTCGGACAGCTTGTGTTTCTGTAAACTCAGCATCTGCTTGTTGTTCTGCACCTTTAAAAACATTACAAAAATACTACAGCTATTGTTACAAGCCTTAAAAACAATGAAAATACGTTAGAGTAGTAGAAACGTAGAACATTGATAAATAGATGATAATGACAAGACAATGTACAACTACGGAAAAAAGTGAATGAATTAATGTTTTACGTCGCAGCGGGAATATTTCATCCATAGCGACTCTGATAAAGTGCAAGTACAAATTAAATCAACAATGAATTTGGGGTAAATGTACGACTCCGGAGATGACTGTACCTGGCGTTTGAGTGCAACGAGCTCCGCGTCCAGTGATTTTAAGATGGCTTCAGCCTGAACGGTGGTGCCGTTGACCATGCCCATGAGGTCGTCGTAGGTCAGGTGCATCCCCCGAGGCGGCTTCCGCTTGTGTTTCAGGGGATGTGTGCGTCCAGTGTGCTGACTCTCGTGTCGCTTCAAGCCTTGTGGCCTCATCACGCCGGAACGTCTGCGAGTCGAAACACAGCGGGAATTTACAAATCAGAGCCACAGAGACAATTTTACATGGTTCCATAAATATATAATTCAACTGAATATTTTTTTAATAATTTCTTAATTTAGAGTCGTTTTCAAGATTCTTTCATTTATAGGCGCCAGGCCTCAAAGTTACCATTTTCTTCCAAGAAAATAAGTGAAATATTGGTAGCCAAATGCAAAATTAGGTCGCCATGGCTCCCAAATTAGTCGCTAAATTGAGCCTTGATAGCATTAAGAAACTTGTAACAGTTGCAGTAAACACTGACAGACCAAGGATGAATAACTGCATTGCCGCAGTACAGACAGCGCATCCTATCCTGATCGTGTGAGAAAGGTAACTTTCACGAATATCAATACCGGGCTCCCAGAGCTGAATTTGAACCCGGCAACTTTGGCTCCGAAGTCCAACATTCTAACCATTGCGCTACCACCCAGTCATACCGTAGTACTGGCCTAACTCAGTTGATATCCAACGCTTTTACCATTATCCGGATAAGACGTAAGTCTTGAATCACGTCCAGACTATCGGTACGACCCTTTCGATAAACGCAATTTCAAATTACCTCCAGTACTGGTAGCAGTGATTGCACAGCATTCCCTTGGGCGTGACGTGCAGCTGCGAGGCCTTGATCTTACAGTTCCCACAGTGCTCCTTGTCCACCTTCTGTCAACACAAACCACAGAATCAGACGCTGGCAGAATATCGGGGCTCTGTTCCAGATAATCATCATAGCACTGTCATAACTCCCAATACATGTGTACAGGTAATCGCAGACAATCACAATTTCTGCAGAAAACAAACCCGGGTTCTGAGGGCTGCTGGCCCCAAGGCACATCCAGGGCAAATATATCGAACCCTGGACAAATAAATCAGCGGATTTCCACTTAAAATTGCCTTTGTCGAGTGATTAAGTTTACATCACAGCAGGAATCTTTACGCTACAGCATGTACCTTTCACCGAGGGGCTGCTCCTTTCTAAGCTGTTCTGTCTGTACTTTCTGTCCGACACATACGCAGTTACAAAGGATCAACACTGCATGTAACTGCGCATGCGTCGGACAGAAAGTACAGACAGCTAGAAAGGAGCAGCCTCCAATACACAACATTGGGGTTTTTTGGCGAATATGGGGTTTTTTGGCGCAAGCTGTATACTAGTATATGGACCACAGGATTGAACACTCACCCCATTTTCCTTGTTATCAATCTCAGTGTCACTTTTACTGCCTTCCTCAGACCCGTCACTGAAAGCACAAGCAATATGATATGTAATATTTGAAATAGGGTACTGGCCTGCGTTTCAACCACGAAAGGGGTGTGTATTTACACCGGACATAAATCAGGACGTAAAGCACAGAGTTACATGTACTCTGTGATTTATGTCCCGCGTAAATATACACCCTTTCGGGTAACGCAGGCCTGTAGACCACTTGGCATTGTGATGGTGGAAAAAGTGCCAAATATTTCAAGGTACAACAAGCGAAGAAGGATTAGAAGCTTGCTCATGTTTATTTCAGACATAAGGCAATATTATACAATTGTGAATTCAGCTGAAAACAAGCCCGTATTTGGGTGCTACAGTGTCCAAAGTGATGTCCAGTGCAAATAAATCGATCCCACGAGACAAATAAATCAGCAGATTTCCACAAACTCTTTCTGTCATTCCACAAAAAAATTGTGATGTCACTTAAATTTAATTACTATTAATTGATTTGCTCAGATACACTACAAATAATAATAATAATAATAAAAGGCCACTTATAATGCGCCAAATCCACCCCCTAAGGCATGCTCTAAGCGCCACAATAATGCATTGATTTAAATGCTGGTGGAACTACTACACACATCTCGATGCACTCACCTATCGCCATCCCTCTGACTGGCCAGCTTCTTGGCTTGTCTGTCCATCAGACTAGTCCGTGATCGAGTCTTCTTCCATGAGTAGTAGTACTTCACCAGACTAGCGATGGATTTGTCAGGCAACTGAAACAGTTACAAAGTTCAGATTGGTCAAAAGAGGACATAAACTTTGGATTTGATCGACATAAGAAAACTAGTTAAGGTGGACTTACACAGGTCAATCGATCGCATGGACGCGGTTAGCAACGACCGAGATAACATGACTAGAACAAGTTCTACTCGTACGACTAATCGAACCAGACTCATTGTACAACTGGGGCGCGTTCAAAGACACAAGCGTCGAGTAAGCCGCTTAGCTAAACTGGTCCCCTGTCCCATGTATGGTCCATGCGACTCGTGAGATAGTGGCTAGTTTGGTAAGCCGCTTGCATGTTTGAACGACCCCCATATCAACTGTGTGAGCGAGCCTTTAGACGTTTGTCTTTATATTTGGCAGACCTTGACGAATCGCTGCCATAAAAAGACTGACATCTAACTAGTTGGACAACTATTAATAGTATTATTTTACTTTTTATGGGTTTTGAATTCAGGGTTTAGAGTTGCTTTCTAGATTCTTTCACTAATATCACGACTTGTCAGTTTAGATATTACTGTAGTGAAAGAATCTAGAAAGTGACTAAAGCCCAATTTAAAAAAAATATATTTTTAATTATAATAATAAATTAATATCGCTGTATTATTGTTCTGGCTTACCATTTGCCTGATTCTGTGGAAGCTCTTTCCGTGGAAGCTGAATGCCTGCTCAAACAAGACTTTGTCCTCCACCGTCCACTCGTCAGGAAATGGAGTGAAGTTCGCGAGGTCCGACAACGCCTTCTCTACGTTGTGTTTGTGCCAGAATAGCATGCCCAGAGCCTGCAATGTACAGCAACCAATGAACATTGTACATTTTCAAGGGAGGTAATTGCTTTCAGAAAGTTTAAACACTGGAATAATTAGTTTCAAACTGGTAGAAATATAATTATTTGGTTACGTTTTGTAATCTCAGGGCTAGATCTTAAAAATTATATAATTCACATGAATAAATTATAATACATTACCAATTTGTCATTATTATAATCAATTTCATAAATCAACAACATGTACCTGTAGTAGCAATGCTACGCATACTACTATGAAAATTATTTCATGATACAATGACAATATTACCAACCTGCTCTGTATTATATCCATGCTTCTCTTTGGCAATGTTTATGTACTCGTCAACTGTCAACGAGAAAACAGGTAATTATTTTATTTGTAGCATTAACAACAACAAATTAAAACAGCTATGGGTTCCGTAGATCACTTGACATTGAAATTCAAATTAGGAAACATCCATAAATTATAGAATTATGAATTATGAAAAAAATATATATTGCAGGTAATGATTGCCACATGGCAAACAGACTCAATTGTTCGTAAAATTTGGCCATGTCACAGGCCTCAAAGTTATATTTTTTTCCAAAACACATCAAATAAGTGAAATATTGGTTGCCAAATTCAAAATTAGGTCGCCATGGCTCCCAAATTAGTCGCTAAATTGAGCCCTGGCCATGTACAATGATTTATGCATCTCACTTCATAAGTAACGAGCTGACTTTACCTAATCAACAATAGGGATCACGGTTGACCTCTGAACAATCTATATATTTTGACCTTGAACTTGGACCAATATATTCCACATACTATTTATGCCTCAAAGCAAGCCAAAATATATGGCCAGTTAAAGAATCAAATATTATTTAAACTTGTGTTGAAAAATATATGAACGTGACCTTGGCATTGCATAGAATAAATATGACATTTATGAATTCATTATATCTGCACAAAATAGAATATAATTAACTTCTGATGAATATGAAAGCATATTCGTAAAGATTTTTGCAATATGAGTGATCTTTGTTACCGCATCACCAAAGGACAATATTTACCATACAGGACTGTCGGATACACAAACACAAAGTTCTGAGTGATCATTCACGCTGAATTTGAAGTCAATTTTCCACATACGTATTTCAGTAATCTTGCAAAGGCATGCTTATTGTGGGAAGAGAACACATAACAACTATGTGTGATACAGGAAGTTCTGTGGTGTGCAAACGATCCGATGGCAACGAGATGGGATAATAAACATTAAACAATATGGCAAACATCCTAGTTTTCATAACTGCAGTGACGTACAACAATAATATTTTTTCTTATTATTATATTACCTTTCATCTCTGGAAGATCAATGGTTGGAGCCCATACCAGCATAGCCTCAACACGGGATTCCAGTTTAACTTCTGAAATATTTGTAACAAATAATATATCATTAACTGCGAAACTACTCAATATGAAAACAGTTTCAGAAAACTCATTAAAATTTTAAAATGAGAAACATATTAAATATCTACGATATGAGATTGTAGTTTTAGTTTTTTTAGGTAATCTTCATAATATATACAGAACTATTAGAAAGTAGTTCGAAAATAGACAGTAAAGTGGAATAAATTTAATGGAAACGTACCATTTGAATTATAAATGGTATGTCACTCAAAAAAATGCTGATTGAATTAAATTGCATAATAAAATGTCTTTGTATATTACGATTAATATGAAATATCTAGGTCTATAGTTTTAATATTTGTATAAAACACAGTATGATTGAATTTTGGCCACTGTACATTTGCCATCATTAATTAAAGCCATACTACATACTTTTAAGAATAATAATAATGGTACAAATTATATGTTTAATGTAAGTCATTGCCCATTTATATTATAGTTGTTATAAATTAGTCTATATTATTCATAATGAAATATTGACACTTATATGTTGAAAATAGAACATTATGGCCAATGCCAAAAAATGGCCCCCATGATGGCCAAGTCCATAATCATAACACCTCACCTGGACAAAGATCTGGAACAGATGCTTGGTATTCTTCACCAGTTCGCATTCCATTTTCTATAAAGAACAATAACATGTATCACAACCGCGAAAAAAACTTAGGACTTTTAGCCGAAAAAATAGCTATTTATAACATCAGCGTTGAATGGCTTACCATGATCTGAATCGTCTCCACTGCTATCGGAAGAGTGTGGGCTAGCACCTCTTGAGCGACGACCATTGCGATAATCCTCGGAATTTCTGCTGGCCATCACCATATCTATGTTTTGGAGAGCTTTAGAAGCTTTTCTCCGCGTTCTAAGGTGTATTCGTTCAATTTTGACGACTTAGACACCGAGCGTAATAAGCACTGAACAAAACAGACCCTCTCGTCCATGCAACACACGGTTGAAGTACTTAACAATATAGTCCCTATGGTTCAACGGTGCATGTTCACAATTCCGGCATCAAATTCCTAAATAATGTACATGAATACAGACACTGAGTATTATTATGCCTAAAATATATATGAAAATATTAAATTATATACCCGAAATACACTTTCGGTGTACAGAGGCGCATTGATACAAGGCAAGTTTGGTCTTCCGTACTTTTCTGCCAACACCTATACATATAAATCGAGTTTGGGTATGGCCTATGTGCAGGTAGCGATAATATCGCAGTACGATTTTTCTTTTGACATTCACTCACTTATTATATGATGACTGAACATAATTACATATCAGAGAGAGGGTATTGCCTTTGGAAACAGATTATATGGGAACTGTTCTAAACAATAGGATCAGGATATCAGGGGTGCCGTAGTTTTTCCAATGTTACCAATTTGAAGACCACGTTTTATTATACAACTGACTCCAGTAGCGACCATGTATGTGTGTGTGTACAAATTATATCGTATATGTGCATAAAGACTCACAACTAGACAGTATAAACGCATAATCAGAGTTTACACCATAAGTCTTTGTTCCTAAATGGAAATGGAGTTGTCCCTTATAGCCCACCGTCGGAGACGCCAGTACTCGCCTCGCGGAAATCGGCATTCTTTTTTTATTCTCAGTACTACTCAGCGCACTATTGTAAGAATACGCAGTATTATGGGGATGTCAGATATTGCCTTGCCTGATTTTTATAAATAGATGGAACATGATTTGTCCATTGACGCGGTTTAGTTGCCCAGGGTAAATTAATGTATGTGGTCTACAACTATCATAGAGCATGTAACTAACTAACTATATGTACCATGATAACGTACGTAGGCTACTTACACGTAGTACTTAGCGTATTCATGACGTACTGAAATAGTATTAAGAATAACAACGGTTCTCTAGTTGAACTGGCGATATTAAAGAATCCCGTAAATTGTCCACACACAAAAGAAAAAGAAAAGAAAAAAAGGTAATAGCCATATAGGCCCTACTGATAATAGCCTAGCCCCTTATAACAAAAATCATTAGGCTATCCGGACTGCCTCACAAAGCCGTTATAACTGTTAGGCTCCAAGAACGTTTCACAAAGCCTGTTGTAGCTAGCTGGTGATAAGACTTCCCTATAGAGTCTATATAATGTATTAGTTATATCCGAAGTCAGCAAATACAAGTAGATTTAGATCACACTTAAAGGATTTCTTCGGTGCCAGAACAAGTTGCTTCTAATCAATTATATATGTTGAAAATAGATATATAAAACGAAAATCTGACTCAGATGTGCTTTAATTATCAATATATATTTGTAGATGACTATTAAAGCCACGAAGTAGGTGGATTCCACCATAGATAATAATTATAATCTATGATTCCACATATAATTAAACTTGTCGTTTTATCACAGTTAAATTATCTGCCCACTCCTGGGTTTAAATAATGACGTTATAATCTCTATTTATGACGGTTTTTATATAAACCTTGTGACGCCTATGGAACCAGTTAATATATGACGACATCTTTGTAAAACGAGCCAGATTAACGTACAACTATTACGTGCAGACATATTATTGTGTGTGTTATTCCAATGTGTGAAAACCTTTTTTTTTCTCTCAAACGATCGATATGGCAACTGATACTAGTTGATTACATCTAGCTATATAATGGGAGACCTAGCTATAGAACTGTTTCAAGCTGCTACTTGGGAGCAAAAGTAGGTCATTCTATTTTTAGAATTTCTAAGAATTATCCAAGTTCCGGTAAATATAGCCAATCAGGAGTAGCCTACTAGGCCTTGGGGTGACTAAAACTCCAGAGAAAATCTTAATACGCTGTTCATAAGGATTGTACGTGTGCTTAAATTTCTGTTTGATTCAGAGATTTATTATATGTTGTTCAACATGGTCCATGCGTTGATAGATCGGGATACAACTAAAGTCCGCAAACAAAACAACAGCCACGCACATAGGTCACCTACACGGTTATCACCAGAATCGTCAAACCGGATATGTCTAAAAATAGAATTTGACCATCTTTTTATTTGCGAGATATTCCATTTCCGCTATGTGGTACGCTTACCTCGCTGCTATCTGTTGGAGGTGTCAACGTGTACTGACGTTAATGATCTTCGCGAAGGGTAACATAATATAGGTGGAGTTTTTCATTGCACGGCGCTACTATTTGTTCAAAAGACGGATACCGATGTATACGTCACAATCCTCGCCCACAGCTAAGATGTACTGCGAAGTTCCCCACGGCTACCATACTGGTTTTCTGCTAATGTTAACGTTTGAAGAGATCTTTTCTCACTAAAAGAAGTTCGCTAAGAAGTTTCGAGATACAGGCCCTGGTTAAGATTTAAATAGCACAATCATTGATATATTACATACTACATGCATACATATGTGTCCGTTTGTCCTTTCTTGCCAAATCCTGTGTGTGACTATATTGTGAACTATACCTAACGTGTGGTATTTGGATACCCACTTTACTATAAAACATTCCTCCATGCATACAAATATAGAGCGTTTTCAATAAAGAACGCATTATGTTTAGTATTGTTTACTTTTATTTTGGTTTTGCGTCTCACAAAATTACTCCATATATTGCGTAATTCAGAGTTCACGGTCATGGTAGACCTATATACGTTCAAGAAATTGTGCAGAATAGAGTCGGAAATTCAAGATGTAATTTAACTGTAAATACGCGAGATTCCATTGAGGCGTTAATTAATTAGTCAGCATATGCAATTAACCAATCAAATCGCACAAGACTTCCACGATGCGTTTCATCATCACTGTCAATATCAGCTCGTACTTTGCACCTATCCATTTCCATTCTATTAATAGTCAGTGGAATATAGACTGTTGCAGGCCTAATAGGTAAAATTACATGCGTTTCATTAAACAAAATGTCACTGCGCGTGGAATACAATAACTATATATTAGCTTCACCAAAGATTGTGAATAATTTTGTATAAAGATCTTGTTAAATAACCAATGCATTCCTGTGAGAAGCAAAATGTCTTAATTTGTCCTATAATCTGTGACTGCAGCTATCGTTCTGCTTGACTGAGTGCCACTCGCCTTGGTCTGGCCCAGGGGTAATTATTATCATTAATGATTATTAATGCGGGGATCACACAGTCCCGTTTGAGATCCGACATCGTTACGAGTTACGACACGAAAAGTGAAAAAGTCGGATTACTATCCTCAATGATCTGGAATGTCATATCATCATGATCATTGTCTGAACTCAGTCGTATACACGTTCGTAACAGAGTCCTATGGATCAGGAATGGTCGGCCAAGCACTCCCGTAACATTCGGGTCATTCGGGAAATTCGGATTACAGTCGTGACAGATTCTGCTGTATCGGATAAAAATCGTAATAATGTCATGTATTGTCTGGACGGTGTCATGTGGATCGGACAGATTTGGTAGTTTTTTTTGCCATGCGAAAAATACAAATCAGATCAGAATCGGACTGAGAACTAACGAATCGGGACGAATTCGGCTGGAAACGGCTGAATTGGAACAATATCTGATTGTTGTCGTGATTAAATACACTTATTTTTACAATTTTTAATGATTTCCCCCCCGAATCACGGGATCTTTATCCGACTTTTGACAACTTTTAATCTGGAATGGTCCTATCAATGACGGCAGTAGAAATCATGAATGTGTGAAAGAGGCTTAAAGGCACAGTGGCACACATTATGCATATGACCAAAGAAATAGGTAATTGTGTCATTTGTGAAAATGGTTTCCTAGTTTCTACTCTCTTACACAAACCATATATATGAGTATAGACCTACCGGAATTGTTTGTATGATTACTGCAAACTAACACAAAGGGTGATTCTAATAAAATGGCCGCCGTTTTATCATAATTTATCACGTCATTTAATATCTCTCTATCTCTCTCTATCTCTATCTATCTATCTCTCTCCAGCTCTTTCGATGTTTTTTCACTTTGTCTTTTACCATTTCTATAAAGTGAATGCTCTTTCTGGTCGAAAAAACAAACGCTGACACCTCTGAACT
This sequence comes from Lepetodrilus elevatus, assembly GCA_034780755.1. Lineage (NCBI taxonomy): Eukaryota > Metazoa > Mollusca > Gastropoda > Lepetellida > Lepetodrilidae > Lepetodrilus > Lepetodrilus elevatus. Next base: position 12,214 of record JAVCKZ010081225.1, read on the forward strand.
AGGCCGAGCATAGTAATATAGTGACCTACATATTACCCGCTGTAGGAAAATCAATCAAAATTCTCGAACCCTGTCGACGTTTTCCGGAGCAATCTCTCGGAAGTCGGCGAACGGTTTCGAGATCGGCAATCGTTACTATATTATCAGATTATATAGGCCTTACTGTCAGCATAACTGGTAATGGCGCTATACTACACAATATTATAGAAATAGTATAAGTGGCGCTTTTACTATTTCAGAGATTTTCTCTCATTATTAGATGCAGCCGTTTCTATAGCTAAGCCTAGGCCTCATCTTGTATAGGCTATAGCCTGTATATGTTACAGTTAATCTGTATAATCAGGTAATGTGTATAATACCTGATTTTTTCATTCAATTTCAGTTCACTAAGTTAATTTATAAAAAGCCTGAAATTTCAAAATGATTCCCATTAATTGCCAGATAGAATGGC
>JAVCKZ010081236.1:0-12659 GCA_034780755.1 Lepetodrilus elevatus
TGCTAAGAGAGTACTATGGTCCCTTAGCGTCTAAGAGAGCTTCGAGAAACGATACCCTGATGTTTCACCACACATGGTTGAACAATTATTGCAAATGGTATTATCCTAGTAGGAATAAACTTGATCCACAAGTTTATGAATCTTGGTTGCAGCACTGGATACACCAATAAGAAGATGGACAAGTACAGGAAGGAACTCGGCAATGGTAAGCGTATACTGTATGTCATATTAACACCAGGAAACATTTCACACATGTAGTCTTAATGTGTGATGGAATAAGATATTGTGGATTTGTTTTCACAACCTAGTTATCTCCCTTGGTTGTATGCTGTAATTGGCCTACATCGGGCGGTTTCTAAAGGAGCTAGAGCAATGCTAAAGTTCGCGCGAAGTCGCGAAAACAAGGCTAAAGTGATGTCACGAACATGCGCACGAAGTACAAAAACTAGATTAGACATGTGCAATGACAACTAGACATGCGTAATGACACTTCCATGCTAAACTAGCGTAACCGCCCGAAGTAGGCCACTGTAAGTCTCTTGCTATAATAATAATACAATTCCTGTGGCTTCTCCTATCATAAGCAGCTTGCTACAAGATTTACTTACTCCTTTATAATGCATAGCTGTGAAAAACTTAAATATTCATCATTAATATGGGTGAAAGATTCCCGCCGTGACATAAAACAATCACCCACTCACTGGAAAATGGAGTAAAATCTGCTCTATGGTCAAAGTGATACATAACGGAAATGTTTACTCGTTGCCACAGTTACGTAGCAGAAATGTTCACTGGTTGCAGTTAAGAGTCAGCAGCAGCATCTGGACGAGTGGTACACGCACGACGTAAACACTGAGGTGTCGAAGCCACGACAGGAAGACGAGTACGACATGGACAGGATGCCAGACAATAGACAGGTCGACTTGAAGGAGGTACGAGTCATCACCACACCAGTATGTCAACCTAATGTACCTAATGTGCTGATAAACTGCTTGGCTTTGGATGTATTTAACCCTCTCCATGCTGGATTAGGCACAAGCACTGCTCTTTAGGGCATCTCCAGTTACCTTCAGCATGGAGAAAGTTAATTGAATAGCTATAACACATACTATCTAAAAATATATGATCCATTGGGGAGGTAGAAATTTGGAATGTTGGTTTTGGATATTTTACTGAAAGTTAAGACTGTACAGGGCTGCTCTTAGAGTTAACGAGATACCTGTATGAGAAGGATATGTTGTAAGAGGAAGAGCTGGGGTGCATTCAGGCTGCACTACATTTCACTACACTACCCTATGCTACTTTCATATAAAGTAGTGGCTGACTGAACGGATTGGTAGGAAAATAGCGGGAAATCGGTTTGTGCAATCGCTTCAATGCTTTGAGTTTTCTTACAAAACACTACGGGGTCAAAAGCTGTAGTGAAAAGTAGTACTACACTGTACTACTTATACCGGCTGAACAGCTTCCATAGCAGCACATAGGAGTAGTGAAAAATAGTGCAGACTTAACGCAGCTACGTTGGTGTTGACAGCTGGGAGAGGAGAAGGAGGACCTGGACGTGTCTGTGATCAGGGAGATGGACAAGCTCCTCAGTGACGTGTGGCTGTCCGGGGACGAGGACATCTTCGCCCAGATCTTCCACCTCATCATGGCCGAGAATGTCAGCGGTGAGTCAAATACTTCAGCAGTGTTCGAAATCGAGAGTCCTGGTGGTCATTTGAACATCTGCAACGTTTAAGGTATCTATGGGGACCCCTGAAAATTACAGATTTGACCACGATTAACATTGGGCCTATGGGGAATGACCCCCTAATTATTTTCTAAATTTCTAACACTGTACTGTAGCTTTGAATGTTTGCAATGAGTCAACTTCTGGCATATTAATGTCAATGTCCACGTATGTAGCCTTCCAATGCTGTTTTGATAGGATATGTTGTACATGCTGTTTGCCTCCTATTCTAAATGTCGGCAACACCTGATCTCCTCACAGTCGACTACATGCACACTGAGACGAGTGCCACGCCACTCATGATAGCGGCTGGTCGCGGAATGTCGGCCACGATAGAACAGCTCCTGAACCTCGGCGCCAATGTCAACATCCGGGCCTCCAATGAATGGACAGCACTCGACTGGGCGAAAAAGTTCAACAGGAACGACATTGTGGAAATGCTGGAAGCATATGCGTATGTGATGTGTTGAAATCTTGGTGATTCTTTGTTGAAGCACTTTAGGAGTTTCGTTCGTCGTTTAAGATTGGGTGAAAGATTCCTGCTGTGACACAAAACAATATATCACTCATGTATTTTCCTGATCAGGATTCAGTTTGCACTGAGGAATATGTTGCCAACAGATAATTAATCTTCTTGGAGGGGAATACTTGGGTCCCCATTTTAACCTAGTTGCTAACAGTTTTTAGATTAAGACAATTAAATAGTATGAATTGTGAGAATATACATCATATATATTATTTACTCTCTTCAGAGCGTATCTGGATTGTGAAGACTCTGGTGATCAGGCAAATCCAAAAGAGGCTGTAGTTGTCTCCCCTGAAGACCAAGATTTGCTCAACATTTACCACCACAGTTTTGATGACGAGAAAGTTGACATTGACCTGGTCACTGCACTCATCCACCACATCATTACTTCTCAGCAAGAAGGTAAGAATACAAACACAAAGGTTCGGGTTCGAATGCAAAGTTGGTAGCCACGTATTCCACAGTGAAGTCCAGTTTAACCCTCTCCCAGCCGTAGCCAACCAGAAATGCCCTAATGATCTGTGTGTTTGCCTAATCCAGCAGGGAGAGGGTTAACATGCAGCAAAGATGTGGATGCATGATGTGGATGCAGTGTTACGTTATCATCCTGGGTTTACATCTGTACCAGGAGATGCCTGTCCGTCTTATACCTACCAAGCTGTTGTAGACTCTCCTCAATCCATAAACACATCACTACTTTTACCACTAACATAGTTTTGAAGATGGTCTAGCTCTTAAACAGGGTTGGAACTTAACTTTAAAACATACTCGCCAGAATAATGATATAAATAACAAAAACATGAACTTTCTACTAGCCCGTAGGATACCTTTAACATTAGGAAAAATGGATCAGGATGCCGGGTGAGTGGGAACTTCTATCCCTGATGAAATATATGAAAAAGAAATACAAAGAATATAATCCACTTGTCACCGGATGCGAGTTGAGACTTGTATATGTATTGTCGCCAAAACAGGGAATAACAGATTAGCTATTTTTTACAAGATTGTTTCTTCTGTATTTCCAGGTGCCATCCTTGTGTTTCTGCCCGGTTATGACGACATTGTTGGCATTAGAGATGGCATTGCGGATGACAAGCGCTTTGAGAATTTAAGGTCTGAGAATTTCAAAATAATTATTGTATGTATGTATTGTAATAATCATTCAATTATTCATGGTTGTTAATAAATTATGTTCTTGAAAGTGGCTCTAAACCCCAATTTGAAAAATAATAAATTTTGTATTTAAAATAAAATTGAATATATTTTGTACTATTGAACGAAATCTAGTTGCTATCATATATTACTATTTGTGTATGCTTTATTCCAGATATGTAATGTACACACTTCACTCATCTATGCAGTCTACAGATCAAAGGAAGATCTTCAGAACACCTCCACAGGGTGTCAGGAAAATTGTGAGTGGCAACTTCTATCAATACTGGATGGAACGTTGCAAATGGGTTAAAGAATCCCGCAGCGACGTTAAAATCCTTGCTTCGTCAATAAATATCCAGGTTTACTGCAATGCTATATGCTACATATGTTGATGGTTTCCAAATACTGTAATCTGACATCAACATATGATTGATGTGCTTGCTCTTCACAGGTACAACTCTTCTAATCATGTTCAATAGTACCCTAATCAACCTGCCTTATGTTATTGTTTTTTTTTCAGATTTTGTCTACAAACATTGCAGAGACGAGTCTCACCATCAATGATGTCGTGTTTGTGATCGATGCAGGCAAAGTGAAGGAGGTTAGAGACTTGCTTTTGTCATGTGAATAATATACAGTAATAAGATTTTTTTTTAATTGTATTCAGAGTGCATTTTTCTGCATCAGTTTGTTTCTATCTTTCCGATTCGACTTTTTGTATCCCACCAAAGTCCCCTAGGGTTATCTCCCTTGAATTTCCATGTTTTCGTCCTAAAGACTGAACTAAATTTGCTCATTTTTTTCGTACTTAAATACCAAATCATTGCACCCTGGACATTTAATACGTCAAATACAGTAATAGTTTGGCCTCAATGTTATGATTTCAGAAATCATTTGATGCCTTCTCATCGTGTTCAACACTAAAAAGCAACTGGATCTCAAAAGCCAGCAGTCTACAAAGAAAGGGAAGGTTAGTGTCTGTGATGGGTGTTGATGGACGATTTAGATAACAAGGCAAAGCAAGATTTTCCAACGAAATTTTAATCCCCATCATAACAAGATTTTCTTATGCTGAGAATATTCTCCTTCAATGCTAGCTCATCCAACAGCAATGAATCCATGATCTGAAAGTTTGTGTCTCAGATATTTTGCAGAGAAAATATGTCTTGATTTAGTATTTATTATTCTAAATAAAGAAATTATTTAAATCTTCTCAAGTTATGACGGTGAGTGGGGAGAAATGTACGTATTTTTCTGTAATGAAAACTATCTCACCAGCATTTTAATGCCATGTTATTTGTAGCATTGCGATTAGGCGTAATTTCTAGCATTGTGATTTCGTGTGATTTCAGAGCGGGTCGGTGTCGGCCAGGTGTGTGCTACCACATGTTCAGTCACATCCGCTACAACAGCATGCAGGACTATCAGCAGCCAGAGATACTACGGTACCCACTGCCGGTAGGTCACCAGGGAGCAGTCCTTTAGCACGCCTACCATATTCCACGTATTAAACGCCCTGCTGCAATAAACGCCCCTATAATATATCATACCAAATAATCTCCCCCATTTTCAAACTTGCCCTATTTCTACCGGATATTTATTCTGCAAAAGATAACTCAATCGACCAACAAGTCGGACAGGCATATTGATGTCAATGTTAAGTTTAAGGTTGACCACGTTGTTTATTTCATATAAGAGTAGAACTGATCCACCATCTTTGTTATCTCCCTGCATGCCAAAATTACCTCCCTTGTACAGGTGGTACTTGAAGCACACATACAATATAATACATCGGTCACAAAGTAAATGATCCACCCATTTGTGTTTCTTTCGGACTTCCCCCAGTATCAATTTTTATAATGCCCTAGGCTTATAATACGTCAATACGGTAGTTTGACTTTGTATGATAAATAGAACTTGATCATGATAAGCTGTATATTGTCTGTCATTCAGGAGCTGTGTCTGTACGTGAAGCTGCTGGCGCCACTCAACATGAGCATCGCCGACTTCCTCACCAAGTGTCCAGAGCCCCCGTCCTTCCTTGTAACTAGACACGCCGTTCAACTCCTAAAAGTGAGTGTTGATGCAAATTACATGTCATCTGATCTCATCTGATGAGTCAGTGGCATCTCATTTGATTACAAACCAGAGGTTTTTTTTATCGAAAGCTGTCCTGTGATCACACATCTTATGTATGGCAGAGAACACTTTGTATATATTTGGAGAATATTATATCTGGAATTCAATGTCTGTACATAGTGTACAGTTGTCGTCAATTGTTTGTCTGTGTCGGCCATGGCCAACTATCTTCATTTACTTTTTACCATATGGTCTATACTGAGCTTCAAATATTCAAATACTCGCTCAGTAGCTGTTATTCTATGGCTATGGGGGTTTTACGTAATAATTTCTTTTGACAGCAAATTGACGCCCTGGACACATGGGAAGACCTGACGGAGCTGGGCCACCATTTGACAGATCTGCCCGTGGAGCCTCGTCTGGGCAAGATGGTCCTGTACTCCGTGGTCCTCAAGTGTCTGGACCCGATCCTCACCGTGGTGTGCTCCCTGGCGTACAGAGATCCATGTGAGTTGTGCTGCAGTAACCTGGCCCCGAGATCACGAAACTGGTCCGTCAGAATGATTGTAGTCTTACGGGAGTCGTAACTCTAATGATAACGAATAAATTACAACTCTTATGATCTGTGGAACAGGATCCAGACTTATATTTAATCCTCTCCCTGCTGGATTAGGCACAGGCACTGCCCTTTAGAGCATTATACCGTCTCCCGCTAAGAGTTATGACTGTCGTGATCCTATGATCGTTCTGTTGCACAAGATCCAGACAACATGCCCGTGGAAACCCCATGAAACAGTAGTTTGGCAGTATGTTTTGTGCACTGTGTAACCTAGTTAAAGTAGAGTAACGTGGGTCTTATGATGGAAGTTGAAGTTACTTTGATGTTTGTTGCAGTCACTCTGCCGTCTCAGCCGTATCAGAAGAGAGCCGCGGCTATGGCACGTCGGAAGTTTGCTTCAGGAACATTCAGTGATCACATGGCATTGTTGAGAGCATTCCAGGTGAGCATTTCTTTTGTATTTATTTGCGAATATCAAATCAGTGTTTTGTCAAGTTTTGTTCACAAACCATCGTACTACATTATCGTATAATGGCTAACCCCTTTGTTGCGATGTTAAGCAGTAACTCACTAACTTTAATTCTGCTTTCAGGCCTGGCAGAAGGCGAGGACAGAAGGCTGGGAGAAATCTTTTTGTGACAGGAACTTCCTGTCGTCAGCCTGCATGGAAATGATAGTCGGCATGAGGTGAATTCTTACGTCTAGTCTTCAAATTCTGTAGCATCCTTAACATTTTCCCTGCTGGATATGAAATGATAGATGCAAGTAGAACTGAAATTTATTTAATCCAACTTGGAGAGGGTTAATTGGAACAGGTTGCAAACTCATGAATTTCTTTAGGCCTTTTAGTAGGTTAAAACTGCCGTTATATCAATAAAAATAATGAGAACAATTTTCTGATTTATTTTTCACCATAGTGGTCATGAAACAAAATGTTATTATTGTTATCGCTGCCGTGCGACTGGGTAGAACCGTTTTGATTTTTTTTCTCAACAATCTTGTTATTGTGTTCGATGTGACAGCGCCGTTATTAAATATTACGATGCTGCCCGTCTCTGTTTCCAGGACACAGCTACTGGGACAGCTGAGAGCTTCCGGCTTCGTGAGAGCGCGCGGTGGAGGAGACATCCGGGACCTGAACACGAACTCCGAGAACTGGGCAGTGGTGAAAGCCGCCCTGTGTGCCGGGATGTACCCCAACATTGCCTGTGTCCACAGGAACAGAAGTGTCCTGGTCACGCAGTAAGTCTGCCCTGTCACGTTACCTGCACTTCTGTCCTCCTATGTCGCCATCGCCATTGCCATTGTCGCAAATGGGTGAAAGATTCCCGCAGCGACGTTAAACTCCATATTCACTCACTGTCTTCCTATGTTGTCATGTATGGTGAAAGATTCCTGCAGTGATGTTAAGCAATAGTTAGTCAAATATTTGTGATATGTGTGCATCTATGTTGAATGATGGTTTTAAAACCTGGCACAGAATGTTTGCTTGCCTGCAATTTAAAGCATATCAATCCAGAGTGATTTGGGGATTTACTTAATTTATTGCAGTCTGTTTGAAGTCGGAAGAGAGCCTGTTAACTATAGGTTTTATATTTACCAGATATCTCCACTAATCTCCATTGTAGGAAGGAGTCGAGGGTGCACTTCCACAGCCAATCAGTGATGAGTCCCGCGCCCACGACTGAGTGGGCCAGCGGAGCATCCACCCACGCCAAGTCTGTGCGCTGTCTGCCGGCTGACTGGCTGGTGTACGAGGAGATGACCCGCTTCAACAAGATGGCCAACGCTAGGTGCTGCACGGTCGTTTCTGCTGTGACTGTGGCCATATTTGCCGGACCGTCCAAACTGCCGCCCGAGGCCATCCGAGAGGCAGAAGGAATCATGGAATGTTAGTTGAATTATTGTATTTTACCAACACTATTTTTGCATCATGTTGCTTCAGGCATGGCAATGTTTCACGGACATTTGCTGATTATTTTATCGTGGGGGTTGATTTCATTGCCCTGGATATCGCTTTGAGCCTGTATCCCTCAGACAATGAGCATATTATTCAACATTTTGTAATATAACAGCGGAAATGTTGGAAATATTTTGCCCATAATCAATTGGAATAACAGTAGTCCATTGTTTCATCTGCCAATCACCTGTATATATATAGCCATTTACAATAGCCTAGTGTTATTTTCATTCATTTCTGGGAGCTAACGAAAAATTGACATCTTTTATTACTCAACCAATACAATCAAATTGCTAGAAATATCATAAATGTGTAGATAGCTTAGGTATCTAACTACCCCCAGTGCGCTGTTAAATTTATAAGAGATAGGGAAAGTAAACACAAGCCCACGGGAAAGGTCCCTTGTGTGCTGTTACATTCCGTGATATGAAACGAGCCGTGTGGTGCGTGTTGCAGACGAGGACGGAGACGGGATGTACGTGGACCACAGCAGTGACAGCGAGGGTGAGGACAAGGAGGAGCTGAAGAAGACCACGCTGCAGCTGGATGAGTGGCTGTCATTCATGCTGGACAAGGAGGTGAGAATCTGGCACGTCTGACAACAAGGCGGTGAGAATCTGGCACGTCCCGAGGCGGTGTGGATCTGCTTAGATACACCTCGTACGTCAGGTTTGACAAGGGCGTGAAGAGAAGCAGGAAGATACATGGACGGTGTCACTCGTATTTGAACCTGACATATATCTAGTTGTTGATGCTATTGTTATCTTGTGTTATTTAAATTTTAATTAATATTTTATGTCAATTGCAAATCTGAGGATTACATTACATTGATTTTTATTGTTAGTTTGAGTCCAGATTATACCAGGGAAGGGAACAACCTGTGATGAATAACAATGACACTTGCAGCCTACACACGTGGAGATATGCACACATGTTGTCCAGTACTGTACCTGTCCCATGTTTGTTTCCAGACTGCCAGCATCATCCTTCAGCTCCGACAGAAGTGGCACAACTTGTTCCTGAGGAGAATGAAGGCTCCCGCCAAGCCGTGGTCACAGATGGACGAGGTCAGTTATACTCTTCTTTATTGTGAATATCTCATTAGATAATGATGCTAAGATTAGAAGAACATTTATCAACTCACTGATCATTTTAGATATTTCAATTCTTAGAAGGTTCAAATCACTGTTAATTTAGTCTTTATCCATTTCGTTGGTCATTACCTGAATATGTTACAGGCTGTTGTGCGTGCAGTTATCAATGTTCTAACCAATGAGGAGCAGTCTCTCGGTCTTCAGCAGCCTGCTGGGATTGGTCAGAGACCTCGACCAATGGGTGAGCAGGAATACTACTACAAGTTTACAGTTCATATGGAAATATGTCGTACATTAATCCACCAGTATGACTATTAGGCTGTCATCTCTGTTTAGAGTTTCTGTTTATTTCCTGTTCTGTCCTGTTATCTTGCAGCTTCTGAGTCTGTGATGATGACAGGTCGAGGCTATGTTGAAACGGAGGACTATCAGAACAAGGGCTCTCGGAGATATCCAACTACGCCTCCGAAGAGGAAAGAAATGAGCCTAAGTGAGTTGTTTTGCTTTGTGTTCATTTCAGATTATCACAAATCTACACCCGTTATCACCAAAAAAGGACCTGTATGGTAAAAAGACAGAGATTTCTTTATTGAACTAAAATTATTGATAGGTGTAGTGAAAAACAGTTTATCATGGATTGATAGAATCAAAATTATTTGCAATTATGAAATTGATAACATTTAAAGTTTGTTCAATCATAATTATCATTTATCGCCATTTATAGCCATTTATCGCAGTTCATCACCTTGTTCCTGTCCACTCGTGACGCTTGTTTCAGAAGCAGGCAGCAGCCGCATGAACGACGACAAGCTCGAGACGTCGTCTCTACACAGCAACTCCGCCAGCAACAGCAGCGGCAACAACAGCCTGAGGGGGAGCGCCGGCAGCACGCCCTGCCCCTCCCCTCAGTCCTCCTCCCCCTTCAAGTGGGCGGAGAAAGACCCTGGGGTCGCCAGCAGCCATCCGTCGCGGTTCTTCGTGATGAAGTGCAACAACCAGAAGAACCTGGACATCTCGCTGCAGAGAGGCGTGTGGGCCACGTCTGTTAGCAATGAGAAGAAGCTCAACAAGGCGTACCAGGTATGTGTGTGCAGTTTTACAGTGTTGGGATGACATTTTATGATGATTTTGTCGCAGTGGGAATATTTCACCCATATGCGACAAAATCATTAGATCATTATTTTTTGTTCAATCAATCTAGTGTTAATTCAATCAATCTGATTATTTTTGTCACTCACGCTTGAAGTATTCCCACTGTGATGTAAAGCATTAATTGATTTATTCTGATGATTTTACTATGTAGTATGCATGCTGACCATCGTGTTAAGCCCCAAGGTTACAAGACGTTTTGAGTACGATTTCACGTTCATAGCGCGTGGAGTTTTGCCGTGTTGTGGTGGCATCATTTTCTGACGATTCTGACTAGTAAGTTAATATGTATGTATGTACCAGGCACCGAATTATTTTTAGTATGATTTTATTCTCAAACTCAAGTTTTCTGAACAGACTGAGTTGAGTATGAAATCGTACTCAAAAGGTTTCATGATTTCATGAAGCCCTCGTATCCACTACACTATGACCACTTCTCTTAGTTGTATACATTATTAGTGATTGCACAGTGTCCATTGACCAAGGCAATAATGTATCTCTACGAAAATGCTTTTTGAGCATAGATTTCGCACAATGTATGCATTATTATTAGTAGTAAGCCATGTTAGCTCCAATTAAATGTTTGTTTTCAGGACGGGAAAAGCGTGTACCTGGTCTTCTCCATACAAGGCAGTGGTCACTTCCAGGGATACGGAAAGATGATGTCTGAGATTGGAAAGGACAAATCCCAAGACTTCATCTCTCACGGTCTCAGCGGAAACTTTGTCATCGAATGGGTCAAGAGGTATGCTTGTCTTCATAACATAATTCTCGTATGATATCCACTGTTAGTCATCACATATGGGTAAAATATACCGGCTTTGACGTAAAACAACAAATCACTCAATCACTCACTGGCTTGATGAACATTGAATTTGCAGGCTACAATGATGGTGCTAGCTATTTAAATAGTGTCGGCTTGAACATCAGAGTTTTGTGTTTCCAGAAATATTTATTAATTATTTATTTATTTCTTTTCAGGGCAATGGTCCCTTTCCAGAGTACACACCATCTGATCAACCCCTGGAACGAGGGCAAGAAGGTTCAAGTCAGCAGAGATGGACAAGTAAGACAAGTTCTCATCCTGTTCAACCTCATAGCAAGCTGTCATCTTGTATCTAGTATCTACTACTACTACTACTACTAATAATAATATTAATAACAATATAATAATAATGATGATGATGTGAAATGTGTGCCTTCATGTTCACTAAATGTATATGTGTATATTTACAGGAAATTGAACCGAGCGTAGGTGAATCTTTGCTGACGTTATGGGACAAATACCCCAACTATTTGAAGCGCTCATCACCATCGTCAGGAAGCAAGATAATCCTGAAAAACCAGCACTCCCCTACGTCCAAATCCCGGAGCAAAGACTGTGATACTTCTGACACCAAAGACGCTTACGAAAGCCTCTCAGAACCAGAATCTACAAAGCCAACCCTCACTCGATCAAACTCGTCTCCCAGTAGTCAGGGTTCCGGCAATGGCTCAAACACACCCACTTCCAGCCAGCAAGGTCAAGGACACTACCAAGGTCCCAGTCATTCTCATGTAGGTCAAGGTCACAACCAAGGACATTACCAAGGTCACGGCCACAACTACCACTACAATCGCCACGGCAGCGGGCAGTACATGTCGCACGGGAACATGGGTCACGTGGGTCAGCAGAGCATGGGAATGTTCAATCCCAATCAGTATCAGCCTGGGTTTAACCAGATGGGCTACATGGGTCCCATGATGCACCAGATGCCGTCGTCGCCGAGAGGGGGAATGTCGCCAGTCATGATCCTGCAGAGAGGACATTCACCGGGTCGCGGTCACCCAAACTTCCAAGGTCATCACCATGGATACAATCCAGGACCTGGGCCGTATCACTGACCGCGACAGAAGAGTAGCGTCCGAATCTGTAGATCATGAGATTTTTATCATTCATGGAGTGACTATTGTTATGAATTATGATATAATTTATTGATGCATGTCTCCCAATAAAGTTATTTCACATGTGATTGAGGCACCCTGTACTATTTACATTCTTTGTTATTCATGATGAATGTTATTGGTTATTATTACGAGGACAGTCCCACAGATTATTGACAAAATATTTTTTGAGTAAACAATAACTAAATGAGCATGAAGAATTGTCCTTCTAGTGAAGATATATTTTATGACAACTAAAATACTTTAGGAATAAACATTATTTACATTGTTGCACAGATTTTAAACTATTAGCAGGATGTTATGCACGTCTTGCCTTCATCCTGCTGGATATACTGAATGATGCCCAGTAGAGCAACAGTAATGGTTAATGCAACAGGAAGGAAGGATATATAGAGAATCTCACCCAAGTGTCTTGGAATATCAAATATATCAACACGAGTCGTGAAAGTTATTAAATCCGA